>JAXGGA010000893.1:0-181767 GCA_038373865.1 Uloborus plumipes
GGGGAGGGATCAAAGGGGTGGCCTAAAATTGCATTTCGGGGACTTTTTGCGATAAATTTGCCCAACCGCCATTTGAGCCCTAAACTTGCATCCCTCCCCCCCCGACTCTTTTTGATAATGACCTCCCACAAAACCAGAAGCTAAATCCGCAGTTGCCAAGGGAGTGGATGTGGACCACCTCTCTCCCCTCCGAAATAAATTGAAATCTCAATAAATTATCAATTTGTAAATTTGCCTTAATAATTAGCTTGACCCTTCCCTAAATAAATCCCCATGTGCTCCCTGGGGAGGATATATGTTTTAAAAACTTAATTTCCTTACATAATTTCCATATTCCGTTCCCGTAAAAGGGCAATGCATAGAAAAACCGAGACCATTATGATATAATTCATAATAAAACAATGCTGTCGTCAATCGTGAGGTCAAATATACTTGACAAGGGTGGGGAACGATATGAGAGGTTTTTGGTGACCCTCAATTTTTTTTAACACATAGTTATCTAGATCTTTGTTGTGAGACAAAAAATGTATCTAACTTCTAAAATTAGAAAATGATTATTACTAAAATAAATGAAGAGCAAGCATAGGATGAATTATGTTTTAAAAACGGAGAGAAATAGAAATAAGATGAATCAAATCCTGGGCATAAAAGGATTTTTCCCTTGCAAACTTTCGAAATTAAAGTCATAAACGAATTTTTTTTTACGAAATTTAACAACGTTCAGGGGAATTTGGAGGCACTCTTCCAGGAAAATTTTCAAATTGAAACCCTAAATATGCAAAGACAGATGATCTTTGATGAAGTTATGTAAGAGATGCAGTTCAAAACCCTATCTTCGAAACTTAAGCCCTAGATACGCAATTGTAGGTCAATTTTAGATTTAGAGGGGAGGGGGTCCGTAGAATGTTTCTGAAATTGAAAGACTAATACCACAATTGCTAGTCATCTCTGGTGAGATTAGAGAAATAGACAGGGTTTTGCTAGGGGAATCCCAGGAAAATGAAATCAAACGAAATTGAAGATTGTGGTACCGTGGAAAGGTTTTTGAAATTGAAATCTTAAAAGGCAGTTTTGGTGTATTTTGATTCATAAGAGAAAAGGATGAGTTTAGGATTTTCGCTCTTACAATTTTAGAAATTTAAGTCCTGAAAGCCCAATAGTAAACCAATTTTGGACGTTAAGGAAAGGGAACGGGTCCACAGACTGTCCTCCCAGAATTTTCTAAAATTGAAATACCAGAAAATGCAATTACAAGCCATGTTTGAGAAAAAAAAGACAAGAATTGGGTCTCGATGCACCCCCTTCCCCTCGAAAGCTTTATAATTTTAGTCATAAAAATGCAATTGTCGACAATCTTTGATAATAGTAGAGGAAAAGGAATGCGATTTGATATTCTCTTCAAAAACATTTTCGAAATTGAAGTCATGATTAATCAATTTCAAGCCATATCTTTGACGACGTTGTGTAAACGGATGGAGTTTACGAATAATTTCTCAGAAATTTGAAAAATTGATATCCTAAAAACGCATTTGTAGACTATCTTTTATAACATTATGAAAATTGATGCAGCTCAGCACTCTCCCTGAAAGTCCCCCCCCCCCCAAAAAAAAGTAGGCGATTTTTAATAACTTCAAAGGAAAAAGAAGGGGTTCAAATCCCTCCGGTAGTTTTCCAAAATTGACATTCTAGAATGCAATTGAAGGCTACCTTTAATGCCCCCCCCCCTTCCCCATGATGTATGTTTTAAAATTTTCGTTAATACTTTTATATTTATTTGTTAAACATTTACTTGCTTATTTTTTTTATTATTTTTACTGTGATTAATTTATTTTTTGTATGTTAGTACAAACTGAGTTTTCCTCCGGGGGGGGGGGGCAGTTGACTTTCTCCGGGGGGGCAGTGCCCCCCCCCCCCCCGGAAAGATGCCTGAAAGAAACACTGATGTACACTTAAATGTCTGTACAGATTAAGCGAAGTCTGGTTTAATAAGGTTCGGATAAATGAGGGTTTAATGAACCTTTACTTTTATAAGGAACATTTCTAAAGAAGTTGTACAGGTTTTGAAACAACAGGTTGATGTATTTATATCGTTTTTGGTTTAAGTTACAGGAAAAAAAAAATGTTCCTAGTCATAAGTAAAAAAGCAATTTTCTTACTTACTTGTGAAATGTTAACTGCAGCCTTGAAATTGACAGCAAAAATTCTGAAATAGCAACGAGAAATATTATACTACGCTAATAATATTGAGCCAAAGCCTAAATTTAAGAGAACAAGTTAGTGATTAACAAGATTGAGTATAGCAAAATGATAATGGGAATTTGTATCTACTCATATTCAGCATATTGTATTGAAAAAACAAAAATAACACCTAAATATACGAAAATATTAATTTATCAAAAATGCGGAAAATTGCCCTTACCTGATCCTCCCAAATGAAATTTTTGTAGACAACGTAGACCAGAAAATTAAAATTTTTATTTAGTAGCCAGTGGCTGGTAGAGGTTTTAAATTTAGTAGCCATTTTTTTACTACTAGTCGCCATTTTACCCTAGAATTTTGAATTTTAATGAAAATAATACAGCACTACACTAAAAGGTAAGCATTATTGGCATAAGAGACCTAATAGCAACGTTGTATGCATAGAGCATTTGTATGAACTGGAAAAAAAGCAAGTAAAAATTCTAAAAAATTCCAGGGTTTCTAATGGCCCTGCTTTTTAAAGCCTAAAGGTGGACTAGGAAAATGAAATGAATAATAGCTTTTCTTATAAGTTGGCGAAATTAAACACTTGGAAATTAGGAGATTTTTTACATTTCACGAGTGCGGAGAACTAAAAATGACCTGTTTTAAAACAAATTTTTCAATGAAGAAGAAATTGGCTGTGGCTAGTTCTCAAATATTGGCCAGTTCGGTATTTAATTTAGTCGTCATAGAAAATGGTTTAGGCACCAGGTGGCGAGTGGCTATTTTCAGATCTAACACAACTAATTGTTTACTCCAGAAAGAAAAGTTGCGGGGCTTTTTGAGAATAGCATTATAGAAAATTGCATCACATTACAGGGGCGCCGACTCTTCGGGTGCTGAAGAGCTCCAGCACTATCCAAAATATTTGTAGTGGTGCCGAGCACCTTCATGAATATTGTGGAGTACATTTTTTTGCTAAAATTTGCCTTATTTGACCCTCCAGCATCTATCTTTGGACTGTCTCTGAGCACCCCCACTAATTTTCAAAACCCGGTGCCACTGTCACATTACATATACCTGGGGTTTACAGGTATTATACTGCATTAACATACTTAAATACCTACTTGTGACAGCTTATCTGACAAAAAAGCTGAACTTCAGAAATAAAAAAAAGAGCAAACATGAGCAAAAGAATAGGTTGCATCTAGTCATGCAATGCATGCATTAAAATGAAAGAAATTCTAACCAGAAAAAGGGAATCTGCATATCCAGTCTTTAAATTAATTGACAGAGCTAAAAGTGAAAAACATTTTTTGTAATTTGAAAAAATATTTGAATAATTGAAACTGAATTTTTATTCCCCCAAAAAACTTACTTATCTAATACTTCTTCAGTAATAGTTCCTACATGCTGTAAGTCAGCAGTAGCAGCATTATTAACTAAGAGGTCAAACCTTCCTAAAGATTTTAGCAGATTTTCAGTTTCTTTCCACTTGCTGATGTCAATGCTCACAATCTCAATATCAGGCACCTACAAGAGTAAAAAAAATGTAAGAAATTCGTAAAAAAAAACGAAGAGTACTTAAAGTATGAGGAAGAAAGATGAAAAGATATTTTCTATGACTCGTCACAAAATTGTTTCAGTACTTTGAGGGGAAAAAAATTACATCTCAAAGACAATAGCAAAACAATTTTTAATATGTCTGTTATAACTTTATGAAAAATAGAAATAAAGAAAAGAAAAAAAAAAAAAAAAACCTAAAATATCTTACCTTGTTATAAAACTTATCATGTATAACAGTTTAACATGCTACAAACTTTTCAGGATAGTCAATCCTTTCTTCTGACAATCAGTCTAGAGTCGTACTGAGTAGCACTTTAGCTGAGTACTTGGCCTGACACTTTTTCACTTACACAATTTAAAATACAATTATTTTGGTTATCAAATTATTTTCAGAGCATTTCTTACTTTTCTGAAGTTTTTCTTTACCTAAAGTAGTCATGCTTGATATGCAAATTTTGTGCGATTTAAAATTATTATATACTTTTTTTTTTAAACCGAGAGTGGGTTTAATGCATCATATATTTTACAATATTTTTTTTTTCTAAATTTCTTTGTAGGGGATAGTATTACCATTTGTTCACACCCCCAACCAGGGTAGGAAATAGAGTGTTTTATATGTTCGAAAATGAATTTGCATTTTTATCAAAAATATGATTTAATACTTTAGGAAAATTGAAGTTAACATTTTTGCTGCTTTAGCTCAAATTAAAAATTTTTAAACCTGAAAAAAAATTCTGAATTAAAACATTGGGGTGATTTGAAAAAGAAATCCAGTCAGCAGAAAAAGTTTGGCATTGTTGCCATCGCCATCTAGGGTTGTTAGTTTTGACAAAATACTATATTGTCGTTCTTTGTGGCTACAGGAAAAAGGGCTGGAAAGGGTTAAACAATTAAATCAAAATTTTGCAATGTAAAATACAAAAAAAAAAAAAAAAAATGTTCATGATTTTAGTTAAAAAAAATATAGCATCAAAATATGAACAAATATTTTGGAAAGGAAAATGTTTAAATGATTCTAAAGTATTGAAATATTTTATTTATTTATTTTTTAATTCTAAAAGTTAACATCTTGTATTCTCTCTGATTCTGAGACAATAGTGTTATTACATGATAAAGTTTTCTGTGATACAATGATAGGTTTTGTTTGTTGAAATATATCATCAGTTGCAAAATCCACTTTGAACTTTGAATAATAAATGTCCAATGGACATAATTAAAAAATATTTCATTCAAAAAAGACAAGAGTTATAATATTTTAACAGGGTAAAAAATAAAAAATAATGAGTGGTAAGATAAAGCTATTATTAACAGATGGCTGTTTAGTCTGAGCCTTAGAGAGCATTTGACATCAAGTAGATAGGGGGAAAATTAATGCCTTAAAAATGAGGCCATTAAATGCATCTAAAAGCATAAATAAGGTCACAATTTTTTGCATTGAAAAAATCATTCCTTGCAACGCGAAAACACACGTCTGCACTATTCCTGCGCATTTGTGCTTTTGAGAGCATTGTATTTGTGTTATTAGAATGATTTATGTTTAGCTTAGAAATTACGACCAAAACAATTTTGTAAAAGTTTTTTAGGAAATAGTAATACAAAAATTTATGCTCATTCAAAAGAAAATATTTTAATAATGTTCAAACAATTTTTCAACATTTACATTCTTACGTTAATATGGAAAAAACATAGCTTGTGACATAACAGAATTATGATTTAAGAAACTTTTACAGATAAGACTGAACAAACAAGAGGGTAAAAAGTACTTAAATCTGACAACATCAAATGTTTAATACATTGTTCAATTTACCAATGATGATTCATCTTTTTTTAATGCAACTAAAGTGGGTTCTTTTCTTCAATCTCAAAAATGCGATCAGATTTAACCATTCCCAAGCTGATAAATCCAATGAACTTTGGCCCAAATTTACAATGAAGATACAATGTTGGATGTTTTGGTTAAAACATTGATAAATAGAAACAACTGTAATAAATTTTATCTCATGCATTTTCAAACAGCAAGTTTAGCCAAAAACCTGTAGGAAAACTTGTATTTAATGATTGCTTATATAATGCTTCTAAAAAGACATATTTTGGGTTTATTTTAATGGGTGTGAAGCTTTCTCACATATTCTCAGAAGAATCAAGACTGGATTTATCATAATTACAAAGGACCCATGTGACCCCACTAGGCCGGAAAAGGATAAAAAGAACATATTATAAATGTTTAATGGTAGATAAAGTACCCGAAGAATGCCTTGCGATTTCAAATCATTAAATTCGTCATTGAGTAATTACATGCTGCACAAAATTCTTCAAGCATAAAATACAAGTTGGTCTAGAAAACTAAAATGCAATGTTTGTGGTATCTTGGTAATTGCCTACAGAGTTTTTGTTTATTCAATTCACTGTAATTTAAAAGCTTTTGAAAATTGGGTTATTTTAAAGACATTGACTATTTTAGTTCATATTGACAAATAATTACTAGTAGGAGACTTGAAATCTTTCACAATAATTACTTTAATATGATTAATAATAGCACTTGCTTAGTTCTAAATGGACAAAATAAATAAAAAACAGCTCACTGCAATGTAAGTCCTGAAACTTCATAAGTGAAGAAAATAACGGAAAGACATCTTACTTCTTTCTTCAATGTATCCAAATGCTCTTTTGTCCTGCTTATGGCAACAACTTTTGCTCCTCTTTTAGCTAGTTCAATAGCAATTGATCGCCCAATCCCTGAAGTAAAATTGTGAACTTAAGTAATTTTCAAGCAAAATAAACAGATTTCAACTACACAACTTTAGAGTAAACTTTGAGATTTGTAAAATAAATATACAGTACAACCTTATTTTTCAGTACCAATTGGGACCAAAGGCAATCTGGATAGTCTGGGTAAAATGTGGATAGTTACCAAACAAAATACTTCAATACGTGAACTTATCATTTATTACAATTAAAAACTATGTTCCGTAACAAACTTTAGCAGAATTATTTTCATGGGATTAAAAATGCATACACAATTTCCACATCATTTTTCAACAAAGAATTGGTCTAATGTCTTGAGCACAATGAGTTGCGTAAGGCACATAAGTGCTTTAGTATCAGTGTAGATAACAAAAAAAAAAAAAAAGAAAGAAAAAGAAAATGCTTGGCGTGCTTTATTAATGCTAAATTTTTTTTCAAGGTTTATAGCAACTTGCAACAAAAAATAAGACCACGATTGCAGGGAGGAAGAAAGTCAAGTAATGAACACAAGTAAACCAAAATAGTGCAAAAATTTACACACATGTTAAGATGTTACAAGAAAATTTGCAGTGAAAAAATAGTTTGATGTAATTTCAATAATATAACTTTTTGCAATTGTAAGCATCAATAACGTTAATATTATCATTTATAAGATATATATTGGAATTTACTTAAATAAGAAAAAATACATATATACCTCGTCCTGCACCTGTCACTAAAGCACGTTTGTTCGCAAAAGTTGCTTCCATCCTTGTGCAGTTAACTGCTTCTCTCGGAAAAGTTTACAATGAAAATTTGAAATCTATTTATTTAGTTAAAGAGCCCTCATATCTATCACGCTATCACATGCAAATCACATGTTCATTTTATTTCATTAGGCGCCAAGGCGCAACGTTCAGATGAGAGAAATGGACGTAGAGTCTCTCTCTTTTTCACTTTCTTTTCTTGTCCAGGCGCATGCGCTAACAAGTGATATAAATATTTAAAAAAAGAGTCATACAGCTTATTTAATTTAAATAAAAGAAAATAAAAACAATATTTGACTATCATTTAGCAGTAAAAATTTTATACCAATGCACTGACAGTTTTTTGGGGTTTCACTGAAAAAGAGTAATTTTCAAGTTTAAAAAACTGAAGACATTTTAATAAAATCAATAGATATTACGAATATAAGAGGAATTTGAACATTGAAATGAATAATTTGATTCTATTTTAAGTGCATGTGTCGCAATAAATTAAAAATAGTCACCGTGGTCCATTAAACTTTTTAAATAATTCAAAATGTAATTGTGAGATAGATTTGAAGCAACTATTTGTGGTTGATCGAAAAAAAATTGATTTTAGTTTTTGAAATCATATTTAAAAAAATGTACACAAAAGTATTTTTGATAAACATTTCTTGTGAAGATGACAAAACTGGCTGATGATTATGCAATACCCTTTCGCCTGAAGCTATGTTTGTTTCCGTCAAAGTAAATAATTGGCGGGGCAGGATGATCAAACTTTAACAAACAATTTTTTTTTGTGATCAATTTTTTTTAGCTAGTGCAGAGTTCTTTGTTTCATTTCAGGCTGACTATATTGTTCAGGAAGGAAATAATTCCGTACTTCTCTTCCATTCTACAATATAGTTGGTTAGAAAGTGAAATTGGTAAGCGAAAGTGAAAAAAAGTAAAATTGTAGCCCGAAGCAATTTCTTTTAAATCAACAAAGCAGTTGTTAAAATTGTTGTATTTCGTGTTTTGTGCTATATTTGTTGAGAATGAATTCAAATGATCAATAGTAATCAAAGTAATATTATAATTGAAGATAAATTTCCGATTTTAAACTCGGAGAAAGAGGAGTATTGAAAGCAACAAATCAGCTGCTTAAAGCTCTTATTATGTGGCTTAAATTGTTACTCTTAACTTTGTACCTCATCTTTTTATTTATTCTTTCACGAATTCTGGAAACTGCATCATGGTACCAAGACACTGGATCATTTATTTCTTCTTTTGTTGCATTGGATCCCATTACACTAAGTGTGAAAAAACTGAAAGAAATATTGGACAGTCGAGGAGTGAGTTACATTGGTGTGGTAGAAAAGCAAGAATTAATGGAACTTGTTGAGTCATCTGGTTTGTTTTCCTTTTATATTTGTTTTATTTTCTCTTAATTACTCAAAAAATATTATATTGTTTAGACAAATTATTGCTGTAACAAGCTATTCAGTGTTTTTGTACTTATTGTAGAAGTTATGATGTTTATATGTACTAGAAATACAGTACAGTCTTGTATATTCAGCCTTTGTTGATGGACATCAAATTTGTAGATTAAAAAAAACATATTTGAATACGTAATAATTTAAAATAATGATCACAGCATGTAACATTTGCATTTTGTTTTGACTGAATGCATAGTTCCTGTACCAATTGTACAATAGGATGTTTCGAAAAACTTTTTTTTCAAATATCAAGCTTCCAATAGTGTGGAAAGTTGTCTAATGTTACTCTTAGAATGTGCACAAAACTTTGTTGATCTGTTGAAAAATCCAAAATCGCCACTGTTGCCTAGCAAAGCGAATAAAAAATCAGTCAACAGAACAAAATTCAAAAATCTTCAACTGTAATCAAATATGGTTGTAAAAAATTTGGCGGAATTTTACATTATTTAGCAATTTTTCGCTTGCTTGCGCCCAACTGGTGGATAAGTACCCTTTCAACTGTTTTCGAACTCTACTTGATGATAAGCTTCAACCCTACGTCTGATTAAAACTCTTTATTTTGTCAGGTTATTTTGGTATCAAATTAAACATCTTGTTAGCATAAATTCAAAGCAGTTGAACTCGATTAATACAAAATGTCAGAAATTCAAAGTTTGTATTAGCTATTTTAGGAACAACCTTGAAGAAGTAAAGTTGTGGAATTCAATAAAGGGGTAAATTCAATTTACCAGCGTCCACTGTAGTGAGAAAAAGGTTGTGATATTGGATAAAGAAATACTTGAGAAACTAAAGTAATAAATACTATGAAAATGTTTTAATAATCATAAATTCGGATACTTGACCAAAGTGCTACTCGGTACGTCTCTATGAAAATGTTTAATGATAACCGAAGGAAGGTGCTCTTTTAAACTGAAACAACTATTTTAGTGTACTTGTTATGAGAGATAATTTTAATGTTTATTAATTAACAAACCAAATTTTTTAACAAAATGTTTTATTTAGTTGTAATTTTGTATTAATTGGGATCTTACTAAAAGAGTTCAATAGTATATTATTTGTTCATATATATATATATATATATATATATATATATATATATATATATATATGTTATTTGATTTCGTTATACTTTTAAGAATATTATTTAATTTTGCTACAATTTTTCAGAATGTAATTTTATAATGTGAAACTTTTTAAACGTGTGACTTATTCACAATGATTTAACTATCAGCCTTAGAGTAGTAAAAAATAGAAGTAATCCTTAACTTTATGCTGATCCATTTTCAGTATAGGAGAAATCTAATTTCTGTTCCTATTATTTTTAGGTAAGCCATCAAATGAAGAACTAGAAAGTGGGGAATCTGAGGCAGAAGAAACACCTGAAACTACAAAATTTACCTGTGGCTCACACTTCTATGAAGAGGTCGAAGACACTAAAGACAGTGCGTGGCTTGTGCAAGTGATAATGGATGACGACGACGCCCCATTATTATCAGAAAGTACATGGAATGAAGTTGTTTTGAAAGTTGCCAAATTTGGTGTTAGAACTGGCATTTTCAAGTGCTCCCTGGACAAAAAGTAAGATGTTTTGAAAACTTTTGATATTGGCAAAGCTATCAACTTGTATGATTCCTCCATACAATGTACAAGTTTTGATTAGATTGTATGATTGCATGGAATGTTGCATATTTGGTGCATATGCTTCATGATAAAAGTTTAAAGTGTATTAAACTATAATTTTGCTATATTTTTATGCTGTTTTCAACATACTTCAGTATAGAGACAGTTATCAGTTCATACTGTGTGTGTGTATGTATGTATGTTTTTTGTTGTTTGTTTGTCAGCTCATAATTTAAATACAAATACAAATAAATACAAAAGCGACGACCAGCAACAGGATCTGGGCCCAACAGGGCTGGTCCTGAATGAATGAAGTGAAAAAGGGGCGCTCCCAAGGCAGCGCAGGCACTGCGACCATAGGTCTATTGTACTATCCCCATTAGAACCCTACAAGAGCCCAATAGCTGAAATGAACTTAAGCAGATGTCTAACAGGAAAGCTAGACAGTTCATAGGGATCTAAACAATGGTACCCCAAATGTTCAAACCTGTAAGCAGAATAAAAATCACATTCACACAGAACATGACCAGAACTTTCATCTGCCTCAAGGCAGCCTCTACAAGCTGGGTCATCAGTGATACCCAACAGGTTTAGCTGTCTATTAAGAGTACAGTGTCCAGTGAGAAGTCCAATAGACATCTTAATCTCTTTTCTGCTCAAACTAAGTAGCTCCCTGGACCTCAGCCAGGGTTGACGTTGGTTGAGAGCTTTAGCTTGCCTCTGTGAGTCAGACTGAAGCCACCTGGCATATGAGTCATTCATAAGCAGGTTTCTTATAGTATTCCTGACTTTGTTATAGGTAGTGTTCCCGCTAGGCCGTTTTTGAAGGGCGCAGCGCCCTGCCCTTTTTCAGATCGGCAAAATGCGCCCTGCCATAGTTTTAATCCTCAAACTGCGCCCTGCCCTTTCAAAAATAGAAAAATTGCGCCCAGTATATAAAACAAGATGTCTCAAGCATCGTATAGCCGATCGCGATATTGATGCAATTTCTTTTGAAAAAACGAGCATGCATTGTCTTTGTCCCCAGAATTGCACCCTGAAAATGGCTCATGAAGAAAAGGCAATCAGCTCCCCAGAATAAGAGAATTAATAAGATTCCAAGAATTGAAAGTGTTATCAGTAAAAGAGCATGTTTTCCCTTTTTTTTCCAATGTAGAAAAAGGTCCTGTCATCCGTCAGGGGGCAAGGGGAGCCAGAGAAATCATTGTTTCATTCCTCCCCATTTAAGCCCTATTCTTGATCTTCTGAGAATTTACTCTTAGAGAGGGAGGGTGGTGAATACTTCCTAGTATTTTTACCTGTAGGGCAGGGGTGTCTGTTCCAGGAAAAGTATAGAAGGAGTACTTATTTCCTAGAAAACTCCAATTATCCATGACTTACATAAAAAAATGGCGACCGACACGTGCGCCGAAAAGTATGCGATCTTGTAGATGCCTTCTGCAAAAAGGAAAGTCAAAGAGCAAGAAATAAATTAAGATTCAAGCAAAGGCAAGCTTTGTTATTTGAATATTAATCCTTCCTTTTTAGTACTATTCATTGAAAAAAGTTTGAACATCATGAGTCATAACCGAAGTCTTAAAACTCAAAGCCATTATCTGCTGCATAATAAGTAAATGCTTGTTTTTTTTTTTTTTTTTTGAACTTTTTGGAACATGTGAAAAAAAAAAATGAGACTTTTTTATTCTGAATAAAATAAATAATAAAATTAGCAGATTCGATCTTGAAATGGTTAAACTTCAAAAAAAAAAAAAAAAAATAAGGAGTGCCTGTCAATCAGCCATTTTCCTGGACTTGGTAAAAAAAATCATTTTCAAGTGCTTAAATTTTCGAAAGTTAATATAGTTCTTGATGTCCATAGGTATTCATTGAATTGTCCAGCAATACAATTTTCTATTTTTTTTTTTACATGTTTCGGTATGCTTAATACACATGCGTTGCAAAAAAAAATGCCTGCCGTGTTTGAGATTTCAATCCTTTTGCATCTTGTAAATATTTTAATATTTTTAACAATCAGAAGGTTTTTAGACACTTGGACTTCATATTAGCTTGTTTTGTGTTTTATTTTAATAAATTACTTTATTTTTTTAAACCATGTCAACAATGAACTCTATTTCGCGGAAAATTGCCTCTCGGGTTTGAAATTTCAATCCTTTTGCATCTTTTAAATTCTTTAATGTATTTGATTCTCGGAAGTTTTTTTACATATGCTACTCAAATTAAGGTTATTTTATGTTTTATTTTCAAAAAATTATAAAATAAATTTTATGAAACATGACAACATTAAAGACGTGTTTCGCAAATAAAGACTTCTAGTGTTTGAGATTTCAATACTTTGCATCTTGTAAATGTTTGAAATTTCTTAACAATTAGAAGTTATTTCAATATGTGCTACATTTAATTAGGATGTTTATTTCTCATTTTAATTATTATCGTGTTCCAAAACTTGTCTATGAATTTTTTCAAGTTAGATAGTCATTATTTGCTTATTGGTTATCACTGATTTTGTGCAAAGTATTAAAATTAAACAAATGAGCATATATTTTAATTTAATGTTTGTTTTAAATGTTATTATTTTTAAATATTTAATTGATATTCACCATTTTCTTTATCGTCTAAAATACTTAATGGCATAATTTCTATTTCTAGAAGAAATAATTTTTAAGAAATAATGAGAGGTTTATCTTTCGAACTTTAAATTCTCCCACAATATGTTTATCTATGCATTTGTTCCCTAAATTTCCTATACTTTTGCCACATGCATTTTCAATTTCTTATCAGAATATTTTTAATTGCAGTAAATGTGGCTCAAAGAATCTGAACTTGCAGCTAAAGGGCTATTTATCCAATTTTTTTGAGGGGCACAGGCACATTCCTGGAAGGGGGGGGGGGAGTTCAACAATATTTGAAGGGGTGTGCCCCAGCTCTGGAAGGGGGCGACACCGCGTTGAAGTAGTGCCCCTTTCGCAATAAATTTGCCCTTTCAGACAACAGCACCCTGCCCTTTTTTTCCTCTAGAGTGAACACTAGTTATAGGGCAACCCAATAGCAGGTTCAGGACCTACGAAAGGCATGTTGGAGCCCAATTTGGCAAGCTGATCAGCAGCTTCGTTTCCATCAATGTTACGGTGGCCAGGGACCCAGTAGAGTGTAACCTTATTCTTGCTGGCGAGCCTTGCCAGTGCATTGTGGCATTCCCAAACTGACTTGGTAGTAAAGCAGTAGCTATTGAGGGCTTTTAAGGCGGCTTGACTATCAGAGAAGATTTTTAAAACCTTAACAGTTAAGTCGCGTTCAAGGCAATTGGTTACACATGCCAGGATAGCAAGAACTTCAGCCTGGTAAACCGTAGCAAGCTTCCCAAGCGAAAAGTAAAGCTTTGTTTTGCTGCTGCTGCAAAAAGCACCAGAGCCAGTACCGGAAGAGGTCTTAGAGCCGTCAGTGAACCAAATTTCATTGGCATTACCGACAAGCTTCGGAACATCCTTCCATTGTTCTCTGGAAGGAAACACAATGTTATAATTAGCATTGAAACTAATATGTTTTAACAACCAGTCGCTTGGCATCAGGGCTGGTCCTAGTCGCCACCCTTTTTTCTCACCCAGTTAACCGATTTTGACTTTCTTTTTTTTAAAGGATAAGGGATGACCTAACTTAGGTCTCATAACTTTGATTGACCATGTTTGTTATTTGGAAAAGAGTTGCTGTCAAAAAATTGTAAATTTCATTCAATTTCTCTATAAGTGATGAAATATAAAACTCATATTGAAGAAAGTGGTTGCCACAACAGTAATATTAACTTGAAATCCATTACTATCATTGCTCTATGGCAGGGCTTCCCAAACTTTTTAGCCAGTGAACCCCTTTCTTAGATCAATATTTAGTGCGGACTCCTTTAAAAAAAAGCACCCAACTGTCCCGATTTCCCAATCCCTCTTCCACCCTCAAAGCACATCATGATTTGTGGACTGCCCTTTGACAGGTAGTTTACAATGCTTAGCTATACAGTCGTCCCCGCTTAATCGGGTAACGGATAAACAAATACCCCGCTTATATGAATAAAAAATCCTGGAATCTTTGCCATAGACGCAATGTTAAAACTCCCCGCTTAAACAAATACCCAGCTTAATTGAATAATATTTCTTGGAACCGACAGTATTCGTTTAAGCGGGGCCGACAGTACTTACAAACTCTTAAGTACAAATATCAAATTAATCAGACAGAAATCAAATTAAGAAAATTAAAATAAAAATTTTAAAAATGAACTAAGGGAAAGAGTGAGGTTGTTTGAACTGGCACAATTTTAAGAAAAATTGGATTTATTTTTTGATTGTTGGAGGTCGAATACCAGGCTCAGAATTTAGAAAGTTTTGGTACTTTGTTTTGCAGTGTAATCTTCTGACACTCTTTGAGCACATCTTCGAACCCTTTTTGAGCAGGCACTTGTTTTCTTTTGTCGAACATTTTGAAACACACTTTTTAGAGCAGATGCTAAAACTCTGATGATAACATTTCTTATAATTCTTGTTTGGTCAACACACTTTTATCGAAGAGAAAAAGCTTTTGAGAAAGCATTTGAGAACACTTTTTGAATACCAACACATGCCTTTAAGACACTTTGTAACACTTTTTAGGCTCTTTTTCCATTACTTAAGAACCACCCCTTCAATTATGCCAGTAGATTTTTACTATTAAATTTACAGCAATGCGGTGAGGCAGCTGCAGATTGCTACCAGGCAATGGACGGTCTTTGATTAATAAGGATCATACTTTTTGCTGCCATTCTCAACACCAACTGACAGCGGTTGATTTCAAAAAAAATTCTAGAAGTATCATAGTGAGAGATTCTATTGATTGAAAAATATAGAAAGCCTATAGGATCAACATTTGTATGAAAGAAAGCAATTATTTCACAAGAATGCCCAAATGCTGTCGCAGTCTGCTGTCAAATCTGTTAATTAATGTTCAAGCTTAGGCAGGACACTATCCGAGCAGATTTGCAGTACATTTCAGTACTTTTTTGTTGTTAACGAAGCACTTTCAAAACCCATTTAGAGCTTATTTAAGACCTGGCATATTTTTTCAGCGTTAAAGTGCCCCAAACGTGTTTCCATGGTATACTTTGACTTTGTACTATGGTAGTCGCATAGTCGAACAGCATTGCATCTGGAGATGTCGGGGAGTAGTGCTCAACGTAAATTTCCATGTACTTCAAAGGAGACAACTTCCATTTGCAAATGCAAAGCATTATTTAAATATCAATTAACTTGCTTAAAACATTTTGTCTCGACGAAAGTTGCAGGTGGCCCCCTGCCAAATGCCGGCAGACCCCCAATTGGTCTGCGGCCGACAATTTGGGAAGACCTGCTCTATGGTATTTTCGCCTAGTGCCAATAATAGATAACGGGAATGCCATATGTACAGTATCGAGAGTAAATTGTTTCGTTTTGAAACATAAATTAGTTGGAGAACCGTAATATTTTAAATGGTTTTTAGTGAATTTGCGCTCAAATGAATCCCAGAGAGGAATAATGATTGGTGTTAGTGTAAATTGCTTAAATTTTAGACACAGACACATTGATAGATTTCTTTCTTCTTCATTTTCTTATTTTATGAAGCATATACCTAAAAATATGAGGTGAAGTTTCATTGTGGTAACATCACTCTATTTCTGAAGTACATTTACTTTGAAAAGAACAAAATAAAAATATTTTTGAAGAAAAGATAAAAAATGAACCAATTTCAAAACTTCAGCAGGAAGTTTCTCTAAACAGTAAAAAATACTTTTATTCCTTGAATATTATAGATACTTCTTTTAAGCATAATTTTTGAAGTTGGAGCAAAACCAATAGATAAGATGATGTTTGTTCATATTTGGCCAACATTTTCCAGAAATACCACTCAAAAGTAAGAACGAAACATTTATACATTACACAAATATATGGTTATTCAATGTAATGTAATGTGCACGTACAAATGTGCTATTGAAGAACCTAGGCCCATTAAAATTTATAGTTGCAATCAAATTGTAATGACAAATGATTCTATTTATTGATTTTTGTCTCGACTTCAAATACTATGTTAAAAAGTAGTATTGATAGTATTCAAAGAATATTTTTTTGAAACTTCTTCAGAGCAATTTCCTGCTGAAGTTTTGAAGTTTGTTCTTTTTTTTTTTTCAAAAATATATTTATAACATTAAGAAACTACACCTCAAGCAATAATCCATATTTGCCTACTATTACACATTCAATGTAAAAAACATTCATTTTGACTGTGAATTTCTTTTTACTTTTTGAATCCATAATATGTAATTTTTAAGATAATAAAAATGTACATAGATTTTTAAAAATGTAATATTTATGTGTGCCACAATTATTTATTTTGTGCCTCAAATTTGTTTTAAAAAGGCCATTTTACTGTTATTGTAACTACAATTATCGAAAATTTTTTTTTACTCTTCAGTAAAGCATATTTCATTATTATAGATTATGCCGGCGTAAAAATTGGACCTCATCTCGATTGATTCTTGGGCTTCCTCGAGGCAATAAAGCAAAAGAAGATGTAATTTTGCACAACTATGCACAGCCTTCCAATACAGTCTATGTTCTCCAATGGGTACGGAAGCATTTAGCCACCCATGTGAATACCATCAACTCAGAAGAAGAGTTGAAAAATTGGTTGAAACCTTCTGATACAGCTAGAAACTCAGAAATTAAAGTAATTTTTATTTCAACTTTGAAATCTTGTCCAATATTCCTCTCATCTCTTTCAATAAAGTTCAACGGTAGAGTAAAATTTGCGACCATTGATGTCTCAAATGGTAATTTTTATAAAAAGCATATGAAAGATTCACCACTTCCTATATATTTAATTGTTACTCCTGAAAAAACATTCCATTATGGTTTACGCCGTGGTGAATGCTACAATTATAGGTGCATGGAACTATTCCTTAGAACTTTTATACCTGAAATGAATGATGTTTTCTTATGGACATTGTTGTTAGTTAATGCACTTGCTAGCTTCGAATTGTTTTTTATGTATAGTCAATTTTGGAAACATTTCTTGTTCTATGTTGTGTGTGTTGTTAAGTATAATAGTTTGTTATTTCTTTCTTGGTTATTGATTTTAGCACTATATCAATTTCCAGTCATGTTGACTTGTACTGATGCCTTGTTAAAATGTTTAAGGTTTATGAGTGGTTCCAATGTGGCTTCCGTTTTGAGAAGCGACTACAAGAACTTTTATTCCTACACGTTTTTACTCGTTACATTCATTGTGTTTGCCAGCGTTGCAGGATTTTTATTAAAAAAGCTGAAATGGGTTCAGGAAGAAGACAGCTATTTGTTTTCGAATTGGTGGTTTGTTCCTCGAGACAGTTTCGTGACTGCCTACTTCTTTCGACCGATGGCCTCTCTGACCAGACCTGCTACGTCACAAGAATTAGATTTGGAAGTGGGCATGGAGCTCCTGATCGAAAGACTCGCCGTTCCCAATCTGTGGCTGCAGCCTGTGATATCGATGGACTACATCAAAGACTTGCCCGTTTGGAAATACCAAGGCTGGTGTGAGGCTGACGACGCCAATGAAGAATACAAAAACAGTACTATGCATTATAGTGAGGAAGAAAGTGCCAATGCAACCCCATTCCAAAACAATGAAACTCCAGTGCCTACCTCTCAAACCTCATCATTTGACAATCGTTGTTTGAATGAACCTGCAGCTGCATGTGATTTAAGTAATAAATCTAGTCAGAAAGAAAGAATTCCAGAAAGTGATACCATTGTACAGTGTTCAAATTCCAGTTTACCAGCTCCACCACTGTCTTCTAATCTTTCGGAAGCTCCAAATCAAGTATCGGACATTGATCGAGCTCCTAAAGGCATGCTTGAATTTCGAGAATGTTCTATATGTTTGGAAAATTATTGTTATGCTGAAATACTATGTGGGCTTCCTTGTGGCCATAATTTTCACATGAACTGCATTATGCTGTGGTTGGCACGTGATAATCATTGCTGCCCTATTTGCCGTTGGCCCTCTTATAAACAAAAATGCCGATTGCCCCATTTGCATTTCCAATAATGGATAATGCTTAAAGGAATCTATTGCTCATAATTTTGATTTCAGTGTTTGGCAATAATTAACAATCTCATTAATGCTCAATCTATTGTTGCGGGTGTGACATGTATATGTATATATTTTCTCTTTTGTCCAATAATTTTCAACTTTGACCTCTAATGTTTGTATATTTGAATATAAGTTACCATTATGCATCTTAATACTGTTTGTTTTCAAACTCCCCGCCTGGCAGTTATAAATGGTTCCATTTGAAAACAGGGATAGGGTAAGGAGTAGCACTTCCGGACGATTTCAGTTTTTATTCTCGTTATTTTGTCGGTGAATGATACTTTGCATTTTCCCCCATTTTGAGAAAATCAGAAAGGACCCAACTATAAATGACCTGTTGCGGATGTGACTTGAAAGTCACATCCGCAACATGTGATCTCCAAAATAGTATCTTTTAAATTTATTTTTTGAAGTGTAATTTTTCAAGCAATGTGGGTAGGTTTTAATGTGTGATAAGGTTTCTATAATTCAAGTCAACTCAATAGTTTAAAAGCATTTTAAAAGCTTTCAATCTGGAACTCTTCATGCAAGAGCTTTGATATTCTGATCCAATTATATCTCTTGGTAAGAATGTTGAAGTTGATGTAGAATGACACTTATGTGTAATGTAAATAAATGAATGATGAACACAACTTATGTTATTCAAAAGTGATTGATGGATCATTAAAATCAATGCATGCTATAAAATCGTAAATTTGGTGAAAAAACTCTGCTTAGGCTAAAATATTGGCGAATGGAAAATTTTCTAAAATGTACCCTGGGGAAAAAAAGAAAGATTCAATTGAAGTAAAAATATGAATTTCTTAAAATTTAATTAATATTTAATTGACTGAGACTTTCAAAATTTGGCAAAGATTTTTGAAATTTGACTAGTTTCCTGGCTAACAATTTGAAATCCTTTGTGCAGGCTCTGAAATTGCTTCTCTGTAAGAAAACAGTTTTATTTCTGTCTCGTGCCTTTACAACACGCTTTTTAAAAAAAAGTTGTTACTTTGTATTGGGATACATTATGGCTGCCAAATATTAAAATTCCTGGATTAAAGTGCAAGTATATATGAAAAATGTCGCACCTGCTCTAATAGGTTGAGCATTTTATAAGAAGCATACGTGCTAAAAAATAATGTGCTCGTTTTTAATGGTTTTATTCCAGTTAAACATGTAAAATGCTAAATCTAGAAATATGAATTCACCAGAACCCCTTTTTATTTAAAAATTATCGAAATTGTAATAGTCAATGCTGATATAATCAAAATGTCATTTTAGTTTCATGTTTATATTTCTTTTATATGAATAAATTGTTAAATATTTACTTATTTTGTCTCCCCCCCCCCTTTTTTTGTTGCCGTCCAAAACAAAAGAGTAGGGGGGATTAAAATTAGGGAATTAAACAATGCAAAATTTGGTGTTTATTTTTGAAAAGGGAACTGATCTGTAGAGAATGAGAAGATAAAAACTTACGAAGCATGAAATAGTTATTTAATTGATTTTAGGCATTTCTATTTTTCCCTGAGTTCTTATATTTTAAATTTATATCAAAAATAATTTTAGCTTACTATTGTAAATACACGTATACACACTCAAACCTGTTTTTGTGTTGGCTTTTTTTGTGCAATATTTTTAAGGGAGAAATGAAACATTCAATCAAATTGGAACGTAATTGAGGAAATTATCAATAAAACAATTGAAGGGCCAGGGGGAAAAAAGATGAAAGTGACCAAAAAGTGATTTCGAGAAAAACGAAGAACAAAGTTTGATTTCTTGTAACTCCTTATGTAGTTAATGGAGTTTTCATGCACATTTTGGTCGATTCTCGTCTTTTTTTCCCCTTGTTGTTCTACCAGATGATATTACTTCTTCATAGACCCTAGATAGTGCTAATATCTCAAAATTGACAAAAAAGTGATTTTCATCCTTTTTCCCCCTGGCCCTTCAATTGCAAGGTAGTATCTTCAATTGACAAAATAAGTTAGAGCCAGTTTACTACAAGAAAACTTGCGTATTTTCAGACTACGAAAGATAATTTTGCTATACGTTTCGGAAAGTTTCATACATGTAAACATTTCAAAACGTGTGTGAATAAAATATTTAAAATAGTAGAATGTGTATTTTTTAAGTTGGAATAAAAAAGTTTGGGGAGATTCCAAGTAACTGCCAAGCTGAGTAGCTTGACTTCATTTTTAAAAAAAGAATTCTTAGTTATTTCCATTAAGTTTTGAGTTATTTTCTATGTGAGTCTTTTTCAATGGGGTTCCTATACACTGTGTAAAAAATTATAAATTTTGTTGCAAAAACTATTTTTATAAGTTAAGTTTTCTAGTTATAAGTTTTTAGAAGTAAAAATAAGATCCCCATCAAATGCACAGAATCAGCTTTGAGTGTAGACACAAGACAGTGCTGCAATGGAGGGGGGGGGGGGGGGGAGAGAACTTATCATTTTATTTAGATGTCATGGTACTAGATTGATTTTTGTTGGGTCAATTTATATTATTTAGAGAGCTTTAGTTTAAAAAGCTGACATTTACTTATTTATTTTTAAGTTGGATTGAAACCAATTTAAAATAAGTTTGCTGTATTTTACAATAACAAAACAAATATTTCAATCAATTTCCTTCAATTACAGCTCTGCATGTGTTATATGCATTTATATGATTAAAAAAAAACATATATTCAATCTAAATGCATATTTGATTACTTTTAAATAGTTGTGAGCCATCCTACGTATGCATGAAATTAATTAATCATAACCAAAAATGGAAATACAAAAAGGGATTCTGATTATTTTAGCATTGTTATTAGCAAAAATAGAAGAAAATAACTGTTCAATAAAGTGTTGAAGATTGCTAATTTTGTAAAGAATGCCATTTTTAGAATAAAAATAGCACATTGAAAAAAAAAAAATATTGAACGCTTGACATGAGGAAATCGAAACACAAACAAAGGTTTTGAAGACACTAAAATTCAAATTCACCTATGCATAGTCAATAACTAATTGAATTTAGCGATTCTTATAATAAAGCTATTTTTGTTTTCTGATAAAAACCTCTGCTTATGTATTATAAAAATTTGATATTTTCCAAAGATGATTCTAAAATAAAATGTAATTTAAGGTAACCATTTTGGTAAAAGCTGTAAACATTTCATTGATTTGAAATGTGTATTCTATCCTTTATTCACTAGAAATAATATAGGAGCTATGAAACATGCTTTCAGCAAGTTAAGAATATCACAATCTAGTGTACTTTTTAGCCAAAAATTGTTTGTGTTTATTTTTGTGTTAAGTATTAAGTGAATTAAAATTCTGTATTTGTTGGCTTAGCTTTATATTTTTTGAATAGTTTTTCGATGTCAAAAATGTTACAATCCGTAATTGACTTGATTCAATTACTATTTTTGTACATTTTTTGTTGTTGTTTTTGTGCTGAGCGCTTCAAATATGTCTTTTATTTTTTTAATAATAAATTAGTTATCTGTTTTTCTAAAGCTTCAATTCTTCAAAGTATGTGCATTGTTTTATTGTTGAGTTTGAGAGTGAAAATTATAATTTGGCTTTGCAAAAATTATCTCTAACTTCTGTGTCAATCAAATAGTTTTAGAAAATTCAAAAAGGTATAATAATATTTTAATGATGTTCCCCAGAAATACAAATTTTATACGAAATTGTGGCGACTTTCTCTTTTTTTTAGCCACTCATTTATCCACATTACAATCTCTCAAATGAATCTATAGATAAATTTTACAAAGCCAGGCAGTTTTTTTTTAAATGTTTGTCATGAAAGCACAAAAGAGTGATGTACTATAAGGACCAAAGTCTGTTTAAATTGTATACAGTGTACCGGTGTTTCAAGTTGAGCAGCTTGTATTTGAATTTGGCAATCAAAAAGTTTTAATGTTTGTTATGTCATTAGATATGTATGAATGTACACCTTTTTTTCTGTTATTTCGTTGAAGAATAAAGTTAGTTTTACTTTCCACCATGTTTTATTTTCTTTTATAACGAGTTTACATTTCCATCATAAAATAGTTTACTAGCTAAATTTAACAAATGATAAATTGTTGCTTCAGAACAACAGTGGAATATCTTACTGTTACTATGTATAGTCTTGAGCAAAGGAGAATTAGAGGGGACATGATTCAGTTATTTAAATTTATCAAAGGGAAACATATTACTGGTTAAACTTTTGCATGGAAAGCAGGACAAGGGATCATTGCGTTAAGCTATTTAAATCTCAAGCTAGGAACAGCTTGCCGGAAGAGATTGTAATGAGCAAGGGACTTGGTATCTTTAAAATGGCCATTGATCTTTATTGAAGACTATAAATTGACCAGGAGCAGCCTAGCTGGGCGTAGAGCCTGTTGCTGGTCGGCACATTTATATTTGAATCTGTATTATTCTGGTTGCTTTAACCCTCCGACGGTTCGGCAGTTCCAGAATTGCATGTTAAATGGACGTCCATTTAATAAGACGTCCAGAACCGTCAGGGGGTTAAAGCGATGATACAAGTATGTTCAAACTGACCTAAGTTGGTTTTTATATAACATTGGTAAATAATTACATTTTTAAAACAATTTCTTATGGAATTACATTTTATGATTCAGTGCTGAAAAATATTTTATATTGAGTGTATATAAAATATTTTTCGGCACAAATAATTTAAAAATCACTATTTTTGGACTTACGTTAGTCTGATCTCGAGGTAAAGACTTATTAAACAAATTTATTGTTGAGAAAATTATAACTAAAGTTTTGTAATGACTATGAAAATACTTACATTCTTAAATCCAGAGGTAAAGTTTCTACAGTCTCTTAGCAGCCATTTTTTATGTACCCTTTTTTGTCCTGAATTTTGGATTAACAAAATTAGGTGCGATCCCGATCACTGGGGTTAAATCGCGTAAAATATTGATTCACAATTGGTAATAAATTTATTATTTTTTACTGCGATAAACTAAACCTTAGTGGAGTTGTTGAGTTTCAAACTCAAACCGCAATGAATTGTTGCGCGATAATGATGCACTGTGAGGTTCTTAGCGTTGCCCTCACTCAAGTGCGGGTGGGGTCAGCCTGTAAAACGGGCTTTTTAGTCGAAACACTCTCGCTGCAGTGTTGCCACTTTTCCAGTAATTACTCTCTTGTTTCAATCAATGGAACAAAAATGAATTTTGGAGTGTACTTTCCGGAAAAAAGGATTTCAAGTCGTCAGTATTAGGTATACTTGAAGTTTATCATATATGAATCACTACTTATTCGACGTTGTTTATTTGTTGAGAAATACTGTAAACAAACTAATTATACGACATACTTTGAATTTAATTTACGAACACCAGTGCTTGTTTTTTGTACTTAATGTTTATTTACTTGACTTCATATTCTGATAAATCCATTGCCTGAAGTCAAATATTTTAAAAATATATTTCTGGCACAAAAAAAAAAATAAATAAATAAATAAATAAATAAATAAATAAAATAAAGATTACAATAAATTTAGTGGCTTTTCTAGAGTTTGTAAACAGTCCTAAAAGGACGGATCCAACGTTTGCTTTGGAGATGCAATGGTAGATTGACAGTTTTGGGGGCCCGTCACAATTCATTTTCGGTGGCTCCCTTAGACAAAGAACGTAAAATATTTTTCATATGGAGTTCTGGATCTCTTTCGGGACCCGAATGTCATAGCGGTCCCTTATAATTGCTGCTTTTGCGATATGGTAAGTACGATATCGTATGATACGTAATAAAATATCGTCGTGCATATAGGGAAAAGCAGAGGTTTGTAAAGAATATTTGAACACGGAAAGGGGGTCGGAATTCCCTCCGGGTCATATCTCAAAATTGAAGTCTCAAATGAGCAGTTTTGGACTAACTTTGGTCGCTTAAGAGGAGGGGGAGGGGGGGGGGTTGTGATTTGTATGATCTGCACCCCTGGATTTGCTATGCGAATTTTGTGATGGTACAACTACTGTTCACAAAAATCCAGGTCTTTCAGAAAACAAAGTTCAAAAGTTGTTACTGTTGTCCCTCACGAAACAATCTGTTCACTTACGACACTGTTGATGTTTTGCATTAGTTTATGCATAGGTAATTAAACTTAGATGATATTTATGTTTACGATAATAAAACCTTGGGAATTAACCCCTCCCCCCCACACACAAAAAAGGGTGTCACTGAATCTGGTTTTAGAAGATTGAATACTTTGCAATCAATTATTACTTGACAAGAAGGAAAAAAATCTCCCTTAACAACATTAAAACATGTAACTGCTCCTTATTTGGAGAACTAAAATTTAAGAACTTTCAAACATTCCGCAACCGCTAGTATGTATCTATACATATAAGAACTGTTATAACCCCTACCCAGATCCTGCCAGGAGAAAATTTTAGTTGTGCAATAGTGTGTGATTTTCATTTCATGAAGAAGAATTTGCATGTCATAAACGGGTTTTTGAGATAACACAAAAAATATAAAAAATAAAATAAAAATAGAAATGAAATAAAAGACAGTAAAAACAAAAATAAGTAAATAAATAAAATTAAAAAATGTGAATTTATTTTTCTTTTATTTAAAGAAAAAAAATAAAATAAATAAAAATAAAGTAAAATTAAATTAAAAAATACGACTAACGACCCTAACTTTTGTTAAAGTAAAATAAAAGAAAAAAACAAAATAAATGAAAGTAAAGTAAAATAAAATGAAATGAACGAAACAAAATGAAATAAAATAAGATCAATAAATAAATAAATAAAATAAAAATCAAAAGAGAAGAGAGAAATTAATACCGTATTTAACTGAATCAAGCACTACCAGTTAATAAAACTTTCTTTTATCAACAAACCAACAATCTAAAATGGATCCCTCATTCCATAACCAATTTCATAAAAATGCCTCTTTCTAATTAAAATGGTTTTGTATTACATATCTGGAATATTTATCTTGACGCTCTTAAATTCAGAGAAAAAATTTAAACTGCATGTTTTTGAGCTAAAAATATTTTTAATAATGTGAGAAGTGTTCAAAAATATTTTTCTGCGAGAGAAGGAAAAAAAATATTATTCAGTTTAGTAAAACGATTCGAACCAAAAATAAACAGTCACGTTCTTTGCATTTCATATTTAATTGATGTCTATTTTTAGTTTCTTCATTCATTTGACGTCACTAAATATTTTTCAGTTCATTATTAACCTTTTCAGTCGTTTTTTTTTCTTCAATTGTTTTTACGTGTATTAATTTTCACGGATTGTATTTGCAATTATTTTAAATCTATATTTATGCATGTCAGCATCACGTTTTATTTTATAATGTTACATTTCAGGTTTGTCTAATACATTTTAGGAGGACCTTTTTTTTGTGTATAGGGTCTTAATTAAAGATAATAATGGCGCCAGTATCACTTAGAGTTTGTTATAAAAAGCTCATTTAATAGTTGAAAACATCAGGATTTAAAAAACTAGCTTTGATTATACTTGCACAGTAGTTAGTTAATAGGTGGAGTAAACTTTTTAATCGTCGTCAAAAATAAAAATTAATAATATTAATTATATAGGTGCCAGATTCCAAGTGCATTAATATTAAATTACTTTGAAGCAAGAAATAAAAGTAAATATACCGCTAATTTTTTAGGCATTATTGCTATATGAAATATTACCATAATTTAATATTGTTATTTTTCTGACGAATTTCTTCATAATGTAATAAAAGTACAAAAAAAGAAATGTTTAAAAATATTTCTGATTATTATTATTATTATTATTATTATTTTTTTTTTTTTTTGAAGTGGTATTCAAAGTCATATTTAAAAAAAAAATGTAATAAGTTATCATTACCCTTATGCAAATATAAAAATACTTTTATTGTAACTTCTTACGTTAAATAATAATAAATAAGCTACTAAATGTTGTGTGTGAGTGGTGACTTTAGATTTTATTTATATTTCTAAGAGGAATGCTGAGGGAAAAGTTGAATAGATGAGATAAATAACTTGTATTTCAGCGATTGTAATCAACTGTGGCGGAAATTTTTTTCCTTAAATGCATATAAATGACGGAATATATATATAGTATATAGTCTATATAGTAGATATATATAGTATATATATATATATATATATTAATATATAATAATATATATATATATATTATTATATATTTCTATATATATACATATAATGATATAGTAATATATAAATTGTAGTACGAACTATATGGGCTTTGAAGGAATTAATTTTCCACTCACTCTCTTGTGCAGATATTTGGTGGTATTTCGTATAAAAAGGTGGACATTTTTATCTCCAAAACCTTGGGACGAAAGTGAACAAATACATATATTTCGAAAACGGGGGGAAAAAAAAAAAAAAAAAAAAAAAAAAGATTTTCTATTTCGATGATAAGAAAATCATTTTCATAAATAGAACTTCATAAAACTCAAACGGAATAAATGATGAATTATTACAAAAAATAACCAGAATTGGATAAGTGTAATTAACTAATATTAGCAGAGTAAAAAGAAATGAGGAAAATAAAATAGAAAATGAATAATAAAATAAGTGTATATGTAATAAGATAAACAATGAAAATTATATAAGTATAGATACGGAATGTAAATGAATAAATAAAATGAACGGAAATATCATGACGTGATTATCGAATAGAATTCTCATTTGCAATCAGTAAAGGAAATGGGGGGGAAAAAAAAAAAGGCCTTTTCCCTTTTTCCCAACCACATTGAGCTCCGGTGCCACACTTGAACAAATTGCGATTGAACGTATTAAAATCAAAACATGCTTGAAATACAAATTAAACAAGACATTGCCCCTGGATAAATTAGTGGATTATCCATTTAATTCTTAAAATGACTAATTGCAAATCTTTTTTTATTATTTTATAAATAAATAAAAAATATTTCTTCTTGAAAAGCCACGAACATTATAAATAAGTAACTACATAATTTTGAGAAAATGACTTGCACAAAATTTATTTTTTTTTGATCTTCAAAACTATTTATTTTTTTTCTTTTTTTTTGTCAGGATATCTACACTAAAAATATAAAAGCCTGTAGAATTTGTTGGTTTGTTTGTTTGCTTGAACGCCGCTAATCTGCAGGAACAACTGGTTCGGTATTTGAAAAAAATTCTCTTTGTGTTCAATAGGTTCCCATTTAATCAGGAAGGCTTTAAGGCGTGAGGAGTTTGTTGTTATGACTAAAAAATAATAATGTAAAAAAAATAATCAACACTACTTACGAAATAAGAATTAGAAACTTCTTCTCTACTCGAGAGCTGAAAGCGCCACACAAGAGTATTGCGATAAGCATATTGCAACTTTAGCGAGGCGCCTCTTACCGCTTCAATGGTAGAATACAATATCAAGGCAGATTGCTCTTGCCTTTTAATGTGGATTAGTTTTCCACTCTTCTCGAGAGATGTCGTTCGCACAGAAAATTATTTTTTTAGCAACTGTCGTAGGTAGAGGAGCGCTTGGTTGACAATAGTGCTCTAAGCCTCAAGAGTGAGTTCATGTCTCATAGCGCCACATGGCTCAAGATCAGAACGAAAATGGTTTTCGTGGATTTTCTTTGATATTCAGGAAAAAATTTGGTTTTGTACGATTTTTTCTATTAACTTTTGTCTCTGGTTTCAAAGGAGTCAAGCCTTCTTTTTATAATTTTTTTTTTTTTAATGCATTTAAGGATAGTTAGTAAACTATAGTAAATCATATGAATCGTCCATATTTTTTGTAACGTGTTTTACTTTTTTTTTATCTATTGGTATTCTAAACACAATAAATTAATTGAGCATTACTATTTTCATATTGGGTAGTGTTTAATTATTCCTTGTAACTTTTTTTCCTTATTGTAGACACAATTATTAATAGGTTGGCTTCAAATGGTAATAAATTTATTATTATTTTACTGCGAAAAACGAAACCTTAGTTGGAGTTGGTTTGCGTTTCAAACTCAAACACGCACTGAATTTGTGTGCGCGTCGATAATGGAATGCACAGTGAGGTTCTTAGCGTTGCCCTCACTCAAGTGCGGGTGGGTCAGCCTGTAAAACGGGCTTTTAGTCGAACACACTCTCGCTGCAGTGTTGCCAACTTTTCCAGTAATTACTCTCTTGTTTCAATCAATGGAACAAAAATGAATTTTGGAGTGTACTTTCCGGAAAAAAGGATTTCAAGTCGTCAGTAGTTAGGTATACTTGAAGTTTATCATATATGAATCACTACTTATTCGACGTTGTTTATTTGTTGAGAAATACTGTAAACAAACTAATTATACGACATACTTTGAATTTTAATTTACGAACACCAGTGCTTGTTTTTGTACTTAATGTTTATTTACTTGACTTCATATTCTGATAATCCATTGCCTGAAGTCAAATATTTTAAAATATATTTCTGGCACAAAAAAAAAAATAAATAAAAATAAATAAATAAATAAATAAAATAAAGATTACAATAAATTTAGTGGCTCTTTCTAGAGTTTGTAAACAGTCCTAAAAGGACGGATCCAACGTTGTGCTTTGGAGAATGCAATGGTAGATTGACAGTTTTGGGGGCCCGTCACAATTCATTTTCGGTGGCTCCCTTAGACAAAGAACGTAAAATAATTTTTTCATATGGAGTTCTGGATCTCTTTCGTGGACCCTGAATGTCATAGCGGTCCCTTATAATTGCTGCTTTAGCGATATGGCTAGAGTACGATATCGTATGATACGTAATAAAATATCGTCGTGCATTAGGGAAAAGCAGAGGTTTGTGGAAATGAAATATTTGAACACGTGAAAGGGGGGGTCGAATTCCCTCGGGTCATATCTCAAAATTGAAGTCTCATAATGAGCAGTTTTGGACTAACTTTGGTCGTGGCTTAAGAGGAGGAGGAGGGAGGGGGGTGGGTTGTGATTTTGTATGATCTGCACCCTGGATTTGCTTATTGCGAAGTTTGTGATGGTACAACTACTGTTCACAAAAATCAAGTCTTTCAGAAAACAAAGTTCAGAAGTTGTTACTGTTGATCCCCACGAAACAATCTGTTCACTGTACGACACTGTTGATGTTTTGCATTAGTTTATGCATAGGTAATTAAACTTAGATGATATTATGTTTACGATAATAAAACCTTGGGAATTAACCCCTCCCCCCCACACACAAAAAAGGGTGTCACTGAATCTGGTTTTAGTAGATTGAATACTTTGCAATCAATTATTACTTGACAAGAAGGAAAAAAATCTCCCTTAACAACATTAAAACATGTAACTGCTCCTTATTTGGAGAACTAAAATTTAAGAACTTTCAAACATTCCGCAACCGCTAGTATGTATCTATACATATAAGAACTGTTATGACCCCTACCCAGATCCTGCCAGGAGAAAATTTTAGTTGTGCAATAGTGTGTGATTTTCATTTCATGAAGAAGAATTTGCATGTCATAAACGGGTTTTTGAGATAACACAAAAAATATAAAAAATAAAATAAAAATAGAAATGAAATAAAAGACAGTAAAAACAAAATAAGTAAATAAATAAAATTAAAAAATGTGACCAACGACCCTAACTTTTATTTAAAGAAAATAAAAAATAAAATAAATAAAAATAAAGTAAAATTAAATTAAAAAATACGACTAACGACCCTAACTTTTATTAAAGTAAAATAAAAGAAAAAAACAAAATAAATGAAAGTAAAGTAAAATAAAATAAAATGAACGAAACAAAATGAAATAAAATAAGATCAATAAATAAATAAGTAAAATAAAAATCAAAAGAGAAGAGAGAAATTAATACCGTATTTAACTGAATCAAGCACTACCAGTTAATAAAACTTTCTTTTATCAACAAACCAACAATCTAAAATGGATCCCTCATTCCATAACCAATTTCATAAAAATGCCTCTTTTTAATTAAAATGGTTTTGTATTACATATCTGGAATATTTATCTTGACGCTCTTAAATTCAGAGAAAAAATTTAAACTGCATGTTTTTGAGCTAAAAATATTTTTAATAATGTGAGAAGTGTTCAAAAATATTTTTCTGCGAGAGAAGGAAAAAAAAAATATTATTCAGTTTAGTAAAACGATTCGAACCAAAAATAAACAGTCACGTTCTTTGCATTTCATATTTAATTGATGTCTATTTTTAGTTTCTTCATTCATTTGACGTCACTAAATATTTTTCAGTTCATTATTAACCTTTTCAGTCGTTTTTTTTCTTCAATTGTTTTTACGTGTATTAATTTTCACGGATTGTATTTGCAATTATTTTAAATCTATATTTATGCATGTCAGCATCACGTTGTATTTTATAACGTTACATTTCAGGTTTGTCTAATAAATTTTAGGAGGACCTTTTTTTTTTGTGTATAGGGTCTTAATTAAAGATAATAAAGGCTCCAGTATCACTTAGAGTTTGTTATAAAAAGCTCATTTAATAGTTGAAAATATCAGGATTTAAAAAACTAGCTTTGATTATACTTGCACAGTGGTTAGTTAATTGGTAGAGTAAGCTTTTTAATCGTCGTCAAAAATAAAAATTAATAATATTAATTATATAGGTGCCAGAGTCCAAGTGCATTAATATTAAATTACTTTGAAACAAGAAATAAAAGTAAATATACCGCTAATTTTTTAGGCATTATTGCTATATGAAATATTACCATAATTTAATATTGTTATTTTTCTGACGAATTTCTTCATAATGTAATAAAAGTACAAAAAAAAAAGAAATGCTTAAAAATATTTCTGAATATTATTATTATTATTATTTTTTTTTTGAAGTGGTATTCAAAGTCATATTTTAAAAAAAATGTAAGAAGTTATCATTACCCTTATGCAAATATAAAAATATTTTTATTGTAACTTCTTACGTTAAATAATAATAAATAAGCTACTTAATGTGTGTGTGAGTGTGATTTAGATTTTATTTATATTTAGAGGAATGCGGGGAAAAGTTGAATAGATGAGATAAATTACTTGTTTCAGAATGTACAAATTGGAAATTTTTTCTTAAAGCATATAAAGAAGGAATATATATATATATATATATATATATATATATATATATATATATACTATATATATATATATATATATTTATATATATATATATATATATATATTATATATATATATATATATATATATAATATATATATATATATATATATATACATATATATATATATATATATATTGTAGTACAACTTGGCTTTGAAGAATTATTTTTCACTTTTGGCAGTTATTTTGTGTTTTCGATAAAAGGTGGAAATTTTTATCTCCAAAACCTTGGGACAAAGTGAAAAATACAATATTTTCGAAACGAAAGATTTTCTATTTGATGATAAAAAATCATTTTCATAAAATGAACTCATAAATAAACGAATAAATGAATTATTAAAAAAAATAACCAAATTGATAAGTGAATTAACTAATATGCGAGAAAAAGAAATGAGGAAATAAAATAGAAAATGAATAATAAAATAAGTGTATTAATAAATAAACAAGAAAATTAATAAGTAAAAGAATGTAAATGAATTAATAAATGAAGAAATACATACGTGATTCGATAAATTATTTGCATCAGTAAAGGAAATGAGCTTTTTCCCTTTTTCCCATCCACTTTGCTCCGTGCACACTTGACAAATTGCGTTGAACGTTTAAAATCAAAACATGCTTGATATAAATTAAACAAGTATTGCCCTGGATAAATTAGTGGATTTCCATTAATTCTTAAAATGATAATTGCAAATTTTTTTTATTATTTTATAATAATAAAAAATATTTTTGAAAAGCCACGAACATTATAATAAGTATACATAATTTTGAAAATGACTTGTATAATTATTTTTTTTTGATCTTCAAAACTATTTATTTTTTGTCAGGAATCTACACTAATAATATAAAGCTGTAGAGTTTGTTTGTTTGTTTGTTTGAACGCGCTAATCTCAGGAACTACTGGTTTGATTTGAAAAATTCTTTTTGTGTTGAATAGTCCATTTATCCAGGAAGGCTTTAAGCTATAGGAGTTATTGTTATAACTAAAAATAATAATGCAAACAATAATAAACTCTGCGAAAAGAATGAGTTTCCTCGCTTTTCGAGAGATGACACTCATAAAGAATATTGCTAAGCTTTTGCAACTGTGGAGGCGCCCCTCTACATTCAATGGTTGACAATCAAGCAGTTGCTCTTGCCTTTTAATGTGGATTAGTTTCCACTCTTCTCGAGAGATGTCGTTCGTTAAAATGATTTCTTCATTTATGGTTGTTTTTTGTAACTTCATTATCATAGTGTGCCTCAGGTACTTAACTAAGCACATAATTTAAAACCATAGTATATTTATATAGGGTATTGTTTTCTTAATCTTTTGACTTTTTTTTCTTATGTAATAGGTAGGTAAATAGGTTTCAAGTGAGTCAAACCTTTTTTTTTTTTTTAATGATTTAAGATAGTTACTAATCTAAGTAAATAATATGATTCGTCATATTTTTGTAACGTTTTTACTATTTTGTATCATTGGTACTAAACACATAATTTAATTGCATAGTATTTTTATATTGGGTAGTGTTTAATTATTCTTTTAACGTTTTTTCCTTATTTAGCACATATATACGTTGGCTTCAAATGATTCTAACTTTTATTTTAATAGTTGCATATAGTTACTAATCTAAATAAATAATTTGATTTGTCATGGTTTAGTACAACATGAGTACTTATCTAAACACATAATAAAAGTGCGTGGTATTTTTATATTGGGTATTGTGTAGAATAGTACATTTATACAGAGGTAGCCCGTGTAACGCCGTGCCACGCAGCTAGTTAACTATATGTCTAGGAACTTAGTTAAAATATTGCTAGATAGGTAGTGCTGAAAAGTGTGAAAAAAGTTTGCCATTTCATTTTGTCTCGTTATTTCCCTTTGCCCCACATTACCCTGCTACAATAAGGCTATAAATTATGTAAAAATAATAGTAACAACGTATAAACTGCAATAATAGGTTTATAAACATATGCGCCTATTTTATTATGCCCTGAGTTAAGTGATGTCTCCACAGATAAAAAGGTTCCCCACCTCCGCTTGTATGTATATAAGCGGATAAGTTGTTCACGTACACGAAAGTGTACGTGAAAGAAAAGTAACTATCAGCTTCCGATGTTTTCTAAGGGAAATTGAGGGGAGACGCCGTATTAGGGAAGATGCCGTAGCATATGTTTCAAACACAAACATCAACAAAAGCAGCTAGCCAGTCAGCTAGAATGAAGGAGCATGCACATTGAGAGAATACATATATTGGTTTTGATGTACCGCAGGTTTAAGGGGTGTTTTTAAGGTGTTCTGTCATTTTTAACTCTCTGATGGGTTTTCAGAAAAACGTCCCCGGAAAGAACGTCCCCGGAAAAAACGCCCCCTAGGAAAAAACGTCACAGAAAAAAAAAGTCCCCTCGGAAATAATATCCCCGAAAAAAATGTCCCCTAGGAAAAAAATTGAGGTGCAAAAATTTTTTAAAATCATTTTCAGTGCTCGATTAAATTTTTAATCATAATAAAAGTAAGTAATTCTTTTGAAAAGTGAGAGAAATATTTTATTAAAAATTTTTCTAACTTGAATTTTGTTAATACTTTATTTGCAACTTTTTATTTCAATTCATTACAAGGGGTGTAATTTAGAGGGAAACAAAGAAATGTTCTATTTTATCTACAAAATTGTTCTTAAATTGACTTGATTCAATATTTTTTTTTTGCTATCTTTTATTTTATTTCATTGTAAGTTATATACTTGTCAGGGAAAAATAAACAAATGTCAATGTATGGTCAGTCGTTTCTTAGAGTTGAATCCTTCAATAGTTTTTTTTTTTTTTTTTAAGAAGGGATTCTGCTTTAAAAGGCTCAAAAATTGATTTTTTGGGGGGATTTTTTTTAGGATTAAAAAAAATAGAAAGTCTAACGAACTTTTTAGATTATTTTATTACATGTCTGAACATGGGATAAAACACTTTTTTCGGGGGGGGGGGGGGGAATATTAACATGCAACCGATTTTTATGCACATTTGTGCAACTGCTGTTTTTAATTGGCAGGACAGATAGAGCTCGTAATTTTCATTAAAAAAAATATTTAATTTTTTTATATTTTCCTTCTATTTGAACTAAACGCATTCCCGAAAAATAATTCTTAACAACTTTTTAGCAAGTTGAAATGCTTTTTTCACTCTTTTTTCAAACCTGAGAAAACATTCAAATTTAAAAATTAAAAAAAAAATATCTCCTTCGAACATTTATTTGTAAACTACAGCTTTTTTTTTTTTTTTTTGAGGTATGACCACTTTCCCCATTGACCATTTTACCCCACCAGACCTTATACAGTTGAGCCCGCTTAATGGAATAGCGATTTTGCCACGGAAAAATATTCTAAAAAGCGGGATATTCCATTATCCGGGACGAAAATAATGCACTATAACGGTTTGGTACATTGAAAATGTATGATATTAAGCAGGATATTCCTTTAACCGATATTCTAGTGGACTCGACTATATTTGCAAGAAAAACTATTGATCAATAATTGTATTTAATATCCAATACTATAACAAAAAAAATCCATTAAATCAAGCGATAAACGCTTCTAAGTAGCTAGAATACTTAAAAATTATGAGAAAAAAGCACCACTAAAATCATTTGTTGCAAAAAAAAAAAAAAATAGTTTAACAAATGCTGCTAAAAATTCTATTCATCACTGGAAATGGTAAAAAAAAAACTCAATTTTGTTTGTACAAGATGCTTTTTCATCAGGGATGTCTTTTCCAACGGGACGTTTTTTCCTTGGGGACGTTTTTTCCTAGGGGACGTTTTTTCTTAGGGGACGTTTTTTCCGGGGACGTTTTGTCGGGGACGTTTTTACCTGTCACCCTCTGATGAGTACCTGAAATAGTGTTAAATGTCTTTGGCTAAGACGCCGTATTTTCTTCTGGGAAAGATGGCGTAGCTTTTCGACACGCCTTAGAGAAAACAATGATCCTACTCAAAACACAGACCAAGAAAACTACACCGAAACGTCGGAAAAAGTGTGATTCATTGAAATACATTGTTGGCACAAAAACATCGCGTACGGCATCTTAACCCTACGTCAATTTGTCTGAGCAAAAGTTTTCTTTACCAACGAAAATTAATGATCACAAAACCCTTCCATTTCGCAAACCTTTCCCCAATACAATACACCGCCAACTCGATCATTTCGATCCATGGACAGCTGTTTCGAGCTTGTTATGCTCTCATCAGCATGGAATACGAAAGTAGTCTAGTTGGAGGCCAAAATCCTCTTATATAGCAAAGAGAGCCAAAAAAAACTGGTAGCTAATGTGAAATTAGAATACCAGCGAGCGACCGCACTTGGTATGGTATAACTCGTAAATTACTCACTGCTTTATACCTTGCGTGAAAAAGTAATGAAAAATTTACGAGTTGTACCGTACCAAGTTCGGTCACTCACTGGTATTCTAATTTCACATTAGCTACCAGTTTTTTTTTGCTTTCTTTGCTATATAAGAGGATTTTTGTCTCCAACTCGACTTCGTATTCCATGCTGATGAGAGCATAATAAGCTCGAAACAGCTGTCGATGGATCGAAATGGTCGAGTTGGCGGTGTTGCATGTTTCTGCCTTAGCTCTTGCTTAGAGGCGGTTACTCACTGCTTTATACCTTTCCCCAATGGTTATATAATCAAAAATATTTGGAGGTAAAAATTGTTTTTCAAAGCGAGATCTATTTTTTTTCCAGTCACAAAAGTCCATATTTTGGACTTTTGGATTGTTAAAAATAAAGCCTAAAACTGCGGCGTCTTCCCCCCAATCTACCTTAAATAAAAACAAATTCATAAACAAAAATTTCGAATTTTGTGGTTTTCTTTGAGTCATCTATCTCCTTTTATCAATCTTAATGGAACTAAGTTCCGCTGATAGTAGAAATCACAGAATGATAGAGATCCCATCTTTTGTGTAGGAAGATTTGAGGATTTTTATGTGAAGAGTGACTTAGTTAATAAGAATTTATTGAAGATAAGATGAGTTATTTCAAGCCGATTTTGGAGAAGTTTATTTAAGATATATGGATTGAGGAAGTAGTCATGCTTGTTTTCGTCTGGTTTAAGTCATTCTTGAAACTTTTTCTTTTTTTTTTTTTTTTTGATACTGAAGTTTTCAATATTATTTACCATATTTTGAAGTTTTCTTTTAATAAATAGTTCATTATTTTTTACTAAGCTTATGTCTGGAACTTTTTGAGATTTCAGAAAATGTGCAACGTTTTTGGTTCATATACTTCTCGCTCAAAAAAACAATAAGCCCATTTATGAGGCAAAAGCCATTTAAGTCCTCATAACTTATTGAGGGTGATTCTAAATTGTTTTCATGAATGATAAAGGATGATAGTACACATAAAGATGACACTAACTACATAGGAGCATACCCAGGTAGCAGAAAAAACGTTTAAACGTTTTATAAACGTTTTTAATCCGTTGAAACAACGTTAATAACCATTTTACAACCTTTAAAAAACGAAGTGTGCAGCTTGGGTAGGTTTCCTACTACTATGTACTATAATATACTGTTGCGCTTGTGCATTTTAAAGTGATTATTTCTTTTACAGCATTTATAGGCGTATGTTACTTATATTATACACAGTTCAGTCACATTAATGTGACCACCACGTACTTTCGAATTCGACGTTAAATAACCAATTACAGAAGGCACTTGGTAGCACAGTGCAGTTGCGGGTATATAAAGGGCGTGTGAGGGCTTTGGAAAACATTTCTATCGTTGACGTAATGCGAAAACGAAGCGATTTATACGACGTACAAAAGGGCATGATCATTGGCTTTCGGGCCAAGTGTGGAAGCATTTCCGAAATGGCTGCTTTTTTGAGCTATATGCTTGCCGTCGTGGTAAAAGTGTACCGTGCATGGTAAAATGGGACTGTCCAAAATCAGCGACATTGAATAGGTGATGCACCAGGAGCCATAGATGACAGAGGCGAACGAAATGTTGCGGGGATGCGTTCGGGTTAATAGACGGGCTACGTTGAGCAACTGACCCCCCAGATGAACCAAGGGGCTACCAACATCGTCTCCCAAACTACTGTTTAGCGGATGTTACTACGTCCGGGCTCCCGAAGCAGATGCCTGGTTCATGCACTTATGCTGACTACTGTCCATCGACGACGAACTCTGAAATTTGCATGCCAATACCGCAGCTGGACGTCCATTGAGTGACGACACGTAGCATTTTTTGTTGAATCACGTTTAATGCTCCATCGGACCGATGGACGTTGGCGTATGAGGCGTGAAACCTCTGAAACCAAACATCCTGCAGCATTGCTGGAACGGTCCAAGCTGGAGGCGGGAGCATTATGGTCTGGGGAATGTTTTCCTGGCATTCTCTGGGTTCACTCATCATTGTGGAAGGCACGATGAATCAATACAAGTACGCATCTGTCCTTGCGGACCATGTCTACCCCTATATGCGCATTGTTTTTCCTCAGGATGATGGCATCCATCAGCAGGACAATGCGAAGTGCCATACAGCTGCCAGTGTACGCACGTGACTCGAAGAGCACCAGGATGAGTTTACCCTTCTGCTCTGGCCAGCAAACTCTCCTGACTCAGTCCCAATCGAGAATATGTGGACCATCTCGATCGGGTTATTCGCGCCATGGATCCTCACCCGCCTAATCTAGCGCAGCTGGCCATGGCATTGGAGTCGACATGGCTCAAACTATCAGTAAACACCTTCAGGGCCCTAACTGAGTCTCTTCCTGCACATTTCGCAGCAGTTCGCTTTGCGAAAGGTGGTTATTCTGGCTTTTGACAGGTGGTCACATTAATGTGAATGGACTGTGTACATAGATTGACAGATACATGAACAAAAATTAATAATTTTTCTTCCTTAATATAATATTTAGTATATTACTCATACACTTATTATTTATGTATGCAATACAATATCTATTGATTGAAATTTGGTGAAAAATCTCTACCTCAGAGCCAAAACGACATAAGTCCAAAAATGGCGATTTTAACGTTTTTACTGCATTGTATATAGACTCTTATTCCGCATTGACCCTTGAGAACGTTATTCTATAAAATAAACTCCTTCGGAATTATTTAGTACCATTAAAAGAGCGCGAGTCCCGTTCTTTGCATGCATCCGACAATCGTTTTCGCCCTCTCCTACAAGTTAGGAAAATGGACAAAAGATAGTCTGGTTCTGTGGTTACAGAAATATGATTTTAGCTTGGAAGTATTATCTTTATGCAAAATGATATTGAATAATCCACTGGAGCTCTCACGAGTGAGTAAGAGTGAATCTTATTTTATAACCTTTGTTTTGAAGAACGGAAATCTTCCTTTTATATTATTGCATTAATTACATTTTGTTATTAAAAATATACACTGCTCGACATTGAAAATGCAACACCAAGAAGGAGTGGTCAGAAATTGATGAAATTTGGTAAGAAGACAGAGACAGCATGGAACAATAAGTGATATTTATTTCAAAATAAATGAGCAAAATTTAGAGCGAGGACGGCGTCGGCTCAGTAAGAAATAGGACCACCGCGGACAGCGATGCACGAAGAAACACGTCTAGGCATGGAGTCAATAAGCCTGCGGATGGTGTCCTGAGGGATGGCACTAAATTCCCTTTCAACCATTTACCACAGTTCGTCCTCTGAACGAGGCAGTGACAGGTTCTGCAAACGGCGTCCAATCACGTCCCACACATGTTCGATTGGTGACAAGTCAGGAGAGTATGGTGGCCAGGAAAGCATCTGTACACCTCGTAGAGCATGTTGGCTGATTCGAACACTGTGAGGCCGGGCGTTATCCTGTTGAAAAATTGCATTTAGCAGACCCTGAAGGTAGGGGATTGCCACCGGCCGCAGTACATTATCTACATATCGTTGGGCCGTCATAGTGCCCCGAATACGAACTAGAGGTGATACGGAATTGTATGCAATAGAGCCCAAAACCATTATGCCACGTTGTTGCGCTGTGGGGCGTTCCACAGTTACTGCCGGATTCGATCTTTCTCCACGTCGACGCCACACACGTATGCGATGACTATCGCTGGACAAACAGAAGCGGGATTCATCTGAGAACACTACGGTTTGCCATTCTGCCATCCACGTCACTCTGGTCCGGCACCATTCCAAACGTTGGAGTCTGTGCTGTGAGGTCAATGGCAGTCTTCTTAGCGGGCGCCGTGATTACAGGCCACGTGCAACCAGTCGACGGGAAATGGTTCTGGTCGACACAGGAACATCCAGGGTATACCTTGCACGTGCTGCAGAATCGACGTACAAGTGACTTGCGGGTCTGCCACAGCTTGTCGGTGAATCCGTCGATCCAAGCGGTCTGACGCCACTCTGGCTGCACCTGCACCCCTCAATGTGGCTACATTTCCTCTTTCCAACCATTTCCGACACAGCCGATGCACAGTGCTTGCATCCATGTGGGTATCAGCTGCAAGTTGACGTATGGACCAACCTTCCCTTCTCAGTCCGATCACCATACCCCTTGTAAAGTCGTCTATATCCTGGAAGTGTCTTCGTTGAGGACGGCGTGGCATTTCCTCCTATCACACGTATCCTTCGAGACAAAAACCAAATTTCTCCGATAATTAGTCTGGCAGAAAAACCAACATGAACATAGCCCACTTTTCAACTTCATTCTCTTATATCTTACTTCACGAGCATCGGAAAGCTGCGCATTTCATATCATTTGCATAACTCAGTGACGTGCGTCTACGGTAAAATTTGCATGAATTTCTGACCACTCCTTCTTGGTGTTGCATTTTCAATGTCGAGCAGTGTAATTTAAAAAATAAAATATATTTTTAATAACATAATACATAATACATAATATGATACATAATATAATACATAATACATATTATAATACTACATAATATGATACATAATACATATTATAATACTACGTAATATGATACATAATACATATTATAATACATAATACATATATAAACAAAATTAATATATAAATTTATTTACTGTTAATTTTATAATTTTAGGACCATCAACTTGTTAATTCATTGCAACGCATCATCATTATCACGCCTGAAGGCTATTAGCCTGTTCCGGTCTCAATCTTCAATCCACCTCTTTCTGGGCCTTCCTCCATCTCTTCTACCCTTCGGTTTGTATTGCAGGGCAGCCTTTGGGATACGGTTTCTGTGTATTCTCTTCAAAAGCTCTTTCCACTTTTATTGCTGTAGATTTCTATTTTATGAATTAACTAGCAGTACCCGCACGGCGATGCCTGTGCAATAAATGTAAAGGAAGTCAACTGAATAAATTCAAATTCACTCCAACCTTCGGAAGTAAAATCATTATATTCTTTAGTTCAAATGTGCTCCAAAACCTTTTAAATTCCACTAAAAGTCCTGTTAAAGTTCAAAGCAATACTGCCGTGCTAAGTACAAAAGTCGTATCCGCACTTTTTAACGAAATTGAGTTATCGCCACCAAGTGGTTCTTTGTGACATATTTTACCCACATGCAATGTTTTATGGTCATTTGAGAACAAAAAACATTTTTTTTTTTAAATTCTGAAGAAGTATCATTCAAATCAAATACACGGAAACGCAAAACTATAAAGAGTTTTTTCTCAGTTTGAGCTCGACTGCAGATATCACTTTTGCGCTTAGCACGGCAGAATACGCCAAATAAATCAAAAAGACATTAAGTTATGTAAGTAACAGAAAATGTTAATTACTCAAATTTAGTCAATTTTCAAGGTTTAGCTCTATACGCAAATTTAAATCACTGAAGAAGGAGCATTTGTCTGGAAAATGGACCTAGTGTTACAGTTTTGCGTATAAGTTAAGCCTTGAAAATTGAGTAAATTTGATAAAAAATATCTCCTGTTCTAATTAACGGAGAGAAACATGCCAGAACTTTTCTTTTTCAGAAAAAAAATCCTTTCCAGCGATGTATAATGTTAGGGGCAGGGAAATTTATTTATATATATATATATATATATATATATATATATATATTCCATTTTCCTAATTTTTCCAAACATAATTACATAATTTATAATTGTGTTACTAGACATGAAAATTCAAAGAAAAAGGGGATTAAACGCCATCATTCAGGGCCGAATGATTGCAAGATCTTCTCGGTTTGGTTTGCCCTGTATGACGTACGTGTTTGTTTAAAATTAAAAAAATAAAAATAAAAATAAAAATACATAGAGTAATCACATGAAATAGGTTACATCATTTTTGAATAGTCTTGGATACATAAATTGACATAGAATAAAAATGAAAACAAACAAGGGAACAAACGATGGGAACAAGGTGGTAAGAAAAATCCAAGCCCTATGGTAATTCTGGAAAAAAAAGCTGCTTGTTTTTGAAAAGAAAGTCGTTTTTGTAGGCCTTCTTGTCGATTAAAAGAAAACTTTCCCATTGGGCTCTTAGATTGCTAGAAAGCACTAAATGAAACGCCGACGTAAACCTGCAGTGGAAGACGAAGTATTCAAAATCCCCAAATTCGCCACAAATGCAGTTGAGAGAGCTGAGGAGAGTTCGTTTATAGAAGTAGGAATGAGTGAGCCCATGGGTTGGTGATTAATTGGCTTATGGGAGAACTATGGAGTCTGGACAAGGATACCGTCTTGAATATGTCCCAGTCTTACTGGGAGTCTCACCTGCATTTGTGGCGAATTCGGGGATTTTGAACACTTCGTCTTCCATTGCAGGTTTACGTCGGCGTTTCATTTAGTGCTTTCTAACAATCTAAGAGCACAATGGAAAAGTTTTCTTTTAATCGACAAGAAGGCCTACAAAAACGCTTTATCCCTAATTGACTTTCTTTTCAAAAACAAGCAGCTTTTTTTTTCCAGAATTGCCATAGGGCTTGGACTTTTCTTACCACCTTGTTCCCATCGTTTGTTCCCCTGTTTGTTTTCATTTTTATTCTATGTCAATTTGAGTCTATGGTGAGCACTCTATTTTAAGAATGATTTTAATTAAAATATATCAATTAGTACCCTAGCAGCATAATCTTATCGACCGATGATCGGCCATTCATCGAAACCCGATGAAATTCTCATCGGCCGATGATCGGATTCGATGAATTCTCATCGGGAATCGCTCCAATATGTCTCATCGGCCAAATAGAATCCGAGCAGCAAAATCCGATGAGTTTTGCTCGAAATACGATGAGATGTGGAGCAAAATTTAAGAGCAGTGCAGTCCCGTGCCGATGAATTTAGGATCAATTTTGGATGCTCGGCTTATTTTCATCGGCAAAGTTGATCGGAAGGATATCGCTTTCCGATGAAAAGTAGCTCATCAAAAACCGTGCTCGGATACTGATCGGAACCATGTCATCGTGCGTTACGGGATCAGTTTACGAGGAGTTCGATGACCGGCCGAGCAAAATCCGATGAGTTGATGCTACTTGGGACTATGCTAAGGAGAAAAGTATAGGCACATGAAAAATGTTGCAGCATATTCTATGTGTATAATTATTCAAAATGCGAAAATTAATTTTTGTAAAACTTTATATCAACTGTGAGGATTATATTATTACTGTAAATATAATAATTCATCACACCCAAAGTTTGACATTAGTACGTCCTATGTTCACTGAGATATGAAACGCAGCGTTTTGTAATTTACACCACTTTACACTCGCTGTCAATAACATAGAGGGCCGCGGTAGCCTGATCGGTAAGGCGTCGGACTCGAGACCGGAGGAATCCGGGTTTCATCCAAGCCGATCAAAGATCCACTATCGTTACTAATGGTGGCTGGGCGACGTTTAAAAAGGGTCGTGGTCAAAACAACAAAGTCCTCCAAGTGAAACTATACCTCTGGGACAACTAGACCAGGGGTTTGCTCAGTCCTTGGTCTGAATCAAAAAGAACAGAGCCCCCTTCAGGCCGCCATCCCGGTTAAACCACGAGTTGTGGTAGGTACGAGGGACCCTGGAGTGTGAAATGAAATGTCAGTAACACCGCTTAAAGAAAAATATACTACTAGTAGTAGTACAGCGGCTTCAGTATAATGACAACCGATCATTCTACGACTTGGTTCCAATCTAATTTCCTGCATGGGCCCTCAAAACTTTGAACTCGAACTATATGAGCTTTAATCACAAATCGTTCAAATGTTTGTGTTGAAATTATTTTTCAATTGAGATTTTTTTCCCTTAATAAAAGTTAGAGGTCCTGGAGTTCATATAAAAAGTTAGATTTCGCATTTTTGCTTTTTTTTTTTTTTTGAGCTTTAAATTCTTATTGTCTCGACTCTGTACTTCATTTTAAGCATTTTTGCAAATGGAAATAAGTATCTAGGACGAATGATTGCGAAAATGAAAGTCATAACAGTTAAAACGGAGCACCCTGCGTAGATGGAAGTGTCTCAAATGGCATATGCAAACAAAATAGCTAGGAAAAAGTTTCCACAGTTGAAAACAATTTTTAAAAATAATTTCAATAAAACTACCAATGTATCTCAAACTAATATTCGATCCAATATCAAAGAAAACACGAGTTATCTAGTTGTCTGAGAACTCTTGCGTCATTTGCGGATAGCGCCTTTCTCAGTTTGCGTCATGTAAGCTATTATTCGAACCCCATTTAGAACCAACGTTTGCATTTATTCAGGGCCTTTTATCTCTTTGCAATTCCAGAATTATTTTTCTTATGCGGACTGACTGTGTTAGATTATGGGGAAGCCATATCTGCCGTTTGACGCATGTGCTATTAATAACCCTTGTTAATACTTGAGGGTGAGAACTGTCTAAATGTTCGCTTCTTCTTCAAGGAAAGATAACATGATGAAATTTGCAGTAAAAAACAACAATTAAAGCTTAAAAACTCCTGTATATGTATTATTTATTATGCGTAAAGACACTGCGAAATATTTTAGTCACAGGCAATTTTACAATTTTTGGCAGTTAGAATTATTTTTTGATGCTGCTTTTGTTGGTTTTTGCCCCATTTCTTAAAAAATAAATGAATAAATAAATAAATAAAGAAAAAAAGAAAAAAAAAACTTGAACTTATATTCTTGAACTTAAAATATTCCACTTAACAATGTTTCTTAAGAATTATACGTTACAACTCGAGGAAATTAATTTGTTATTCTTCATTTATTTCTAATGAGTTTCTTTTTACATAAGAAAAATATATTGTGTTTGAGTATATAGTTTTCATTTATTTTTAATAGTGAAATTACTTCTTGAAAAATTTTAATAGAATGAAATACATTTTGGAAAAATGAAATATACGAAGACGTTGAAGATACAAATAGTGATCAATTCCATTTGAAAAATAAATAAATAAAATAATAAATAATTTTTCGCGGAAGAGAAGAGATGTGTATCATTTTTTATTTTGAATACTTAAAATTTTGATATTTTTCAAAATAAATATGTAAATAAAATGTAATATTAGGAAAATTCGAACAGTTTTTTTTCCTTTTTATTATGAAAAAGTCAAATTTTAAACACAAACTGAGACAATACACCAGAATATTTTTTTTTTGAGTTTATTTCAAACTTTCTATGCACAAAATGCACTTGCAGAAGCGTTAGAAATAACCCCCCTCTCTAGTCATAGGAAGGAATTGAATGATAATGTTTGATTTCCAGTATAGGACAATTTAGAGCAAAATTTAGCCGATGTTAGAGAAAATCGATGTTGTTATACGGTGAAGAAGGCTCTTATTTTTATAAAAATAAGTAACCGATAATATGAAGACCAATGATATGAAGCAGAGATTACTATGTAAATAAATGCTATGTGTCTTCATATAAGATTTTATTATTCTTTTGAGAAGAATTATAATAACAATAAAAATGATAATAATAATAGTAACTATTATTATCGTTATTATTATTTTTATCATTATTCTTGTTATTTGTCGTTCTTATTATTTTTATCATTATTTTATTATTTGTCGTTCTTATTATTTTTATCATTATTCTTATTATTGTCGTTATTAGTGTTTTTATCATTATTCTTATTTTTGTCATTATTGTTATAGTTACACAATTATTATCGTTATTATTATAACTGTCACTATTGCTGTTCTTCTTGTTATTCTTCCTCTAAGTATTATTGCTATTATTTAAATGTTTTTGGCTATTCTTCTTATTGTTGTTGTTATTATTACTTTTAATAAAAAGAATAATTATTATTATTGTTGCTTTTGTTGTTCTTCTTATTATTAGTATTATATTATTATTAATATTATTCTCTTTTTGTTCAGACTGTTTTTGGTATTATAGTTTTTTTGCTATTGTTATTTTGTCAATATTGTTATACTTAATATTATTGTCGAATTATTATGATTATATTATTATCATTGTTATTATTGTTGTTATTGCTGTTCTTTTCGTTTTTCTTCTTATTATTATTATTGATATTAATATTATTGTTATTCTGATTGCTCTTCTAATTCTTCTCATTATTATTCTTGTTGTTGCTGTTCTTCGTCTTCTTCTTCTTATTTTATCATTGTTATTATTTTCATTATTTTAACGAAATCTGCAGGTTGTTTTAGACAAAATTAATTGAAAGAAAGAAGGCTCGTAGAATGTAAATATAACTTTATTATCTCTCGCGCTTCGACACGATGTCAATGATGTTATATACATCTAGTACAACATAATTGGTGTTGTTTAATTTTCACCAGGACAAGATGCCGTTTTAAAAGGCGGTCACATTCCGCCTAAAATGTTATGACACATTGAAACACACGTAACGTGATGAATATTAAAAAATATACATCGTATATATATATATGTATATGTATATATATATATTTGACATTTGGCAATATTAACAACAGTAACAGTTAAAAAGCTCTGTGAAATAAACAATGAAGCACTAACAATACGATGCACAACAACACAGTTAGTTTATATTTCGAAAATATAACATTTATTTGTTTCAAATGAACGACTTGTTGAATTCTCAGTGAAATTCAAAGTAGAAGATGTGGAAAATAAATCTCAACACATTAATTAATTTATTTCCAACAAATACTAAATGCTAGGGGGAGGGAATTATTTTCTTAGGTTTTACGAAAAGGAAATCGCATTAAGGTTTTATAAATCGTATTTATTTGTGAAATAACTAAAGGTACCAGAACTATAAAATGAGCTAGGGTATCAATAATTTGTCTGTTCCGATTTAAATATTTCTGTGCTCTTTCCCTAAAACATTTCAACGAATATATATAAAAAAAAGAAGAAAAAAAAAACAATGTATGTGTCTTAATTTCATGTATTGCTGAAGATGTTTTTGATTTTGAGTAAACATTTTCAATGATTTTTTATTGCATGAAGGTTTATAAACAAATCATTATCTTGCACTAAAAACCTAGAAAGGAAAGAGGTAATTGAGCATTAAGTTAGTTTTAATAGGAATACAAGTCGCTTCAGGATTGCAGGTAATTTTTTGTTTTGTTTTGGAACAACTAAAATAGATTCCTAAATTTTTACCCATTAATGCCTGACATTTTTTTTTTCCAAAGATATTATGTATACTGGTTACAAACAGTGTTTAATGGACGGGAAAAACAATAAAAAAATATTATGTAAAAAATAATTGTTTTATTAAGGAAAGAAAAATCGTCCCTTAAAAGTTACGATAGACCCCAGAGGGTACATACTTGTTTTACTAAAAATTTTTTCTGCCTACGATATAGTATTTCAAAAGACATTTTATAAGAAGAAATAAAATCAGCAATTAACATAAGTTGGGAAGCTGGGAATAACTTTGAAAACTCAGCTTTTTTTTCTTGAGATTGTGAACGATGTAATTTTTGATAAAGATCACATTGAAACTGCTACAGAACGCACTTTACAACGGTTATGTGCTGCAATCTGTTAATAACGAATTGAAACAATACCGAGGTACTAATTGAACAGTATTATTTGGTTGAAATGTTCATTTTGGGGAAATTCAGACCCTTTTTTGGACCGTCCCTAAAAAGGGACGCTAGGCATTAATGGGTTAAAGAAATGAAGTGAGTTAACATTTTCTTGAATGCCATAATATAAAAATAGCGCATTATCATCAACTAAAATCTTAAGAGTTTTCAATTAGAATTTACCGAGTTAAAAGTATTATTATTGTTCACCAAAACAGCAATTCAGAGGGGAAAAAAAGTGTGTTTTTCCACGACGAGAGAAAATGAGCCCAGTTTAACTACTTTTAAGTAAAAACTGACAAAAAAAAAAAAAAAAAAAAAAAACAATGAGGGGAATTCAAATAAAGTGTTTAGAGATTACAAGATATGCTGTTGAACTCATTTTTGATATTTTAAAACAAGAATTAGCTTCGTAACATTTACTTTAATATGTAGACAACAGTTTGATTTTACCATCACTGTCATAGTCTAACTATAATTGGAGAATTTTTCCCTCCAAAGAAACAAATTTGTTCCAATAGAGAGGCTGGTTAATAGTAAGTTCTGGTACCTTACAAGATTATCCTGTGTATGTCACAATAAATGAATAAATTAACTTCATTGCATTTTGAATCAAAAAAAATAAATACATTTAAAAAAGGTTTGAAACGTACAAAATTGACGCGGGTGGAAAATATGCAAAGAGTTTGCTTTTGCTATCAATTTCATGTCAAAACAAGTACTTTTTTAAAAATATAATTTTACTGCATTAGCTTTAAAATTTCTTCATAAAATATCAGTTGTTGATTAATAAACATTTTAAGAAGTCCTTTAGCCATTTTCGTTTGACATACTAAACAATTCGTTCACTTAAACTAATAGAAAATTATCCTTATTATTTTATGCATTACTCTTAAAATTTCTTAACACTAACAATTAGAAACAACAAATTGTCAAAATATGCAATATAAATAACTCAGTTTTCAACACCGGTAAAATACATTTGCAACATAATATTCATTTCATTACATAAAATTTGATTTTGGAAATCGTTTAATTCCACTTTTAATAAACATTTTTGTATTCATAAATGTTAAATTCTTGCACTTTCCAATTGCTAGCAACAATAATAATGCTTTGAAAGACAAAATAAGTATTTACAAAAATATTAGTTATAAATAAAACTAGAAGCAGGGTTTTCATTTCATAAAAACAATAGCAAAGTAAATAAACACATAAAACACAAAAATTCTGTACATTAACATGGAATTTAAATACTTGATGCCACAAGAAAATTTTGACAGATAAGACATCATTTGTACGAAGATGAATACAGTGGTAAATCACATTAAGTTTTGTAATGTATCAGTTGCGTGCTGTAATTACAAAAATGTTTTTAACTGTGATTGTGCCGGCAAAACGTACGAATGAAAATAATGATACACAAAGTTCAAAATGTACATAAATAAAAAGAAAACGTGAACATGTTTAAAAACTATAGAAGACAGTTTGTTGATGAGTTTTATATACAATGAAAAATCACCGGAACAAAAACAATCCGGGTACATTTTAATGTTCAAATGAGCACATTTAGATAATTAAAACTATGAGGAGCACCAACGCTTGATATGAGAGATTTTAATGAAACTATATAATTTGCTTCTCTTAAAGATCGTGTTTCATTAAAGAATAAATCTATAGTTAAAATATAAATAAAATTATTATTTAATTTTTTACAGCATAATTAACTACGCTGAAATGGAGTTTTCGAATTTATACAGAGCAGCAAAATATTTCATTGTCACAAAATAGCAAAAATAAAGTTGCACCTTAAATATTAATATAATTTCTAGAAAATCTGGCTTAGCTTGTTTAGAATCTTATTTTTTTTTGTCAATGAATACTGGAATAAACGACTAATAGATGAAAAATACTAAGAATTCATTGCTTTTATTTCTTTAATTAAAATTCATAAATTTGTCTGAAGAACACCAATAACGTTCTTTTGCAGAAGTTTTTTTTCTAAAACTTTATCAGGATATTTAATTTTTATTGCGGTTGAAAAATTAAGAAAGAAAACAAAATAACTATTTGTTACTACTAGAACAAATTGAGGTACAAATAGCTAATTCGTGATTTGAAAGTATTTGAAGACTTTTTGGGGAAGAAGAGTACTTTTAAAGCATAAAATAAAATACAAAAGATAGCTCGAGGACATTTATTTTGACAGTGAATTTATTGCCTTCTATATTGAAATTTATAACCGAGAAAAAGTTTAAAAGTTTTGTAATATTTTTGATCAACTAAAAGAATCATTTAATTTTTAACGAATTTATTTTGCCGTAAACAAATAATTTGCTAATTTTAAAATGTGGACTATTTATCAGATATTAAATAATGATGATATTTATTTTTAAAATCATTTATAGTCTGAAAATTGTTAAATTTATAGATGTAAAATATATATTTTTGCTTACCGGACTATTTGAAAACTAATCAAACACTTTGAAGTGAAATGCATATTTAAGTGCAGTAAGTTAGGTATTTTCATTGCGTTGAATAGTGGAACGATTTGATTTGCACAAAAGTAGTTAATCGCATGCTATGAAAACTCATGTTAGGTGTTTCATTGCTCAAATGAATTGACGATTACATTTATGTGATTAAATTTTTAATTTCCGAACAAAATTAAATTCGGAATAAAGTAAAATTCGAATGACGTTGGTGGCCTCTTTTTTTTTTCTCTATTAAAAACTTGAACTCTGCCAATCTCTAGATTCTTTTTTGTAAGCAGTGAATAAGAAGAGAAAAATAAATATGATTGTATGGTTATAAGATATGATAAAAAGAATACAAAAATACGAGTCAGTTGAGTCTGTGAAAGATCAGACTTATTGTAAGGCGCATTTACTGCTAAATACCAGAATAAAAATAGATTTGTTTTTAGTATGTTTGTTCACAATGTATTTTTCTCTTTTTTTCAGAAGTGCGGTTGCCACCTCACACAAATCCTAAACTAACTTCTACTTTCATCTTCTATCGTAAAAATCACAATTGAAGTTCATTTTATTTTCTCGTCAAAGAGTTGTTTGTTCTTAACATAATAAAAAATGTTTTGTTATCTATAAAGAAAACTGATTATAATAAAGATTTTCATAAATTGAATTTAACTATCAAAACTTACTTGCTCAATTTTTTTTTACATAATATTTTTTTAAATGCAACACTACCCTGTAATAAATAGACTTCTTTTCGAAGGAGAAGTAGGGGATCTGAAACAATAATAATAATAAAAAAATATTTAGGCTTAGCTACGTGATGCGTTTACGATTCAGTTGCGCTGCATTAGAACCACAAACCCATCATGTGAACAGACCCTCAACAGTGGTATTCAATTGAGTGATTAGAGCACTTGCAAAAATAAATAAATAAATAAAATGTTACTCTTAAAAAAAGTTTAAATATTCATGATGATTTCTACTTTCTTCAAAAAAGACAATATCAGTCAATATTTATAAAAGTAACTACACAAGAAACTGATAAATAACAATTATGTAAACTATTAAACCATTTTTAAAATTGAAATACTTTTTTTCTATACAGTAAATAAATTACATTAGTTGATTATTTTTACAATGAAATTGCTACGCTGCGAAATATAAATGCAAAAGTTCTGTTCATAATCAGTTTTCTTTGCATTAAAAAAAACTAAGGCATTAAAAAAAATAAGTTAGATTTCTAAAACATGGAGGAATAATTTATGACTATTCATTCAGAAAACAGCACATAATGTATTCAAAGTTTAGGAGTAAACTATTTTTCGTTAACTAGCATGTATAATCTAAAAATATAATGTAACTACAGAGATAAAAAGTAGTATAACAGCGTCTGTCTGAGTAACATAAAAGCACAAAAGTTACTTTCTTCATTATAGATTTGTAAAAATAATTCATGAATGCTACGCACAAAACGTACAACTCGGACTATTTTGCTTAAAAAATAATATTTCATGTTTTAAATGCTTGAGATAATGAGTTATTTTTCACTGCACCATCATAGGATGTAATTAACATAAACATAATAAATCAACATTTTAAACTACAGCATCACTGCAAATTTAAAAGTTGAAAATAAATGTATAAAAATAATGTTTAAAGAGTGAATTTTCAATACCTGAGCTTTAATGTAAATTGGCACCATTATAAAAAAGACAAAAGAAGAAAAATCTAAATTGAGTGCATTTTTATCTACATCATGTGTTATGTTTTCCTTAGTAAGTTAGACAAATATACTCCCAAAATTTAAATAATTTTAGAATGTGCAAAGTGATTAAAATCATTTCAATAATGAATTCACACAAATTCTTTTAACACAAACGATTTTTTTCGCTTAAGGAAATTCTGTCTGTCATCAAGAAAAATTAGTGTTTATTTTTTTAAATGCATAACATTTTATTAGTTTTTTAATGCTAATTTTTTATAGAAAGATATTTAAAACAATTATTCTCTATATTTTTCGAGAAAATTTCTTCGACAGAAAGGGAATTTTTTTAAAGATAGCGCAAAGCAAAAACATACTTTAAAAAACAGGAGAAAATATATATTTATACATTTATTTTTATTACGGAAATGATTTTCATTTTCAAAGTATTCTTTGTACTTTTTCAAGTAATTTTGCTGTTTTAAGAGAAATATCAAGCACATCTTTTCAATATTTTTTCTTTTAGGAAACATATTTGCGATCAAAACTGACTAATATTTGTACTATAAAATCTCTCAAGTTTGTCATATGAAAAATATGGACTGGTTTAGCTGCCTCAAAAAATAACACAGAGAGGGGAAAAAAAGGGAAAATAAGATAAAATATCACTTTCACTCCTTACTGTAGCTTAAAACCTTGATTTTTGCAGGAAACACATTTACACAAATAGGCACTGGCCATAAAATATGCAAGCTTCAAAAGCTGAATATCACTTAAAATTTCTACTTAGAGTGCAGAAAAGAAAAATGTAAATCTGATGTGAAATCGAAAATGAACTGAAATGTAAACAATTTTTAAAAAATACACAACCATACCCAGATATACCACGTCGTCAGAACGAAAACTTCAACTAGTTTTCTTGTAAAGTCGAAAGCTTCATTTGCAAGAAAATAAAAATTGTGTACAGATAATCTGTTTAGAACTATTTATACAAAATTAAAATGTACTCTTCATAAATGATTGTAGCTCCTATAATCCAAGCTGACTTAATTTAATATTTGTTTTCATTAGAACTGTCGTTCCACATCGTTATCATATAGTTGAAAGTTTGGGGGCTTTAGTTGTAGTATTTAACATAGGTATTATTATGTTTTTGTTTGCATAAAGATTAATTTAAATGTAGAGCAGAACAAAGCATCTAAGTGCTGGTAAAATTAACAATCAAAACACCAATGCTGCGAATTTTATTTTAATTACTTCATATGCTTTGAATAAAAAATATAAATATGTAGTATATACATACTTAAAACAACAAGAAATGAATTAATGAAATGCTAATGGTTGCCAAAGCAAAAACATGTCGGGAAAAATTGCCTGACTATGTGTCAGCTAAGATCATAGGAGCATTTTCTCACACTGTTCAAAATATTAATTTCAGAATCAAGAAACAGGAAATTGACATTGTATCTCCAATATTAAGTATTCAAATATGACTTGCTGCAATATAAAGGTTTCATTGTCTATATTTTTCGATTGACTCACATAAAGCAATGAAATATTAAAACAAACGTATTTAAAGTTCAAACACTTCAATTAGTAGTACTATTTTCTTACTAGTAAAATTGAGCTCCGAAAAAGCCAATGAAATGATGATGTTACAGCATGTGACTATCACAAAATCGACCAGCTCTCTTGAATATAGGCAGATTCAGGAAAAATCATTTCATAAGTCAGTTTAAATGAGAAAATATGATCATATTCCTAGTATTTTTGAGTAAAAATACCTCTAAATTGGACTAGCATATGTTTTCGTTTTAAGTATTAAAGAGTTTCTCTGCGCAAAATTGCTTTTCGTTTAAGACTCATTCCAACATAAAGAAATCTTTAGTTTAGAATAGACTTTTTTTCGGTAGATTTTCTAACGCATTTAGCAGATTTCTCCAAAAACATAATTTTGTTACTTTGAAAGTCTGGCGAATATCAGTTGAAAATTTTCTGAAATACAGTTTCTACTGTATAACAGATTGCAAATCAATCTAACTAGTGCTTTAAGTTCCAGAGAACTTCCACGTGTCATTCATAATTGGAAAACGATAAATTTTATTCATTACAGAAACGTAGCATCCGTCACAAATATTATAAAATAATTGCAAGGATGCTACATTTTTGAATATGAGCTAAAATGTGTTATATAACGCCAAACAGTTTTTCGGAGCAAAAACTATACCCATATCGTGCTATAAAACAATCCCAAATATCATTTTACAAAATATCATTTGTGGTAATACTATCGCTTGCTACCCTAACCACTTGAGAATTTTGACACTCAATTTCCTCGTCAGATAGAGATACCTGATTTCTTAAAATGCGAAATTGCCAGAGGAATTTAATTTAGTCAAGAGCACCAAAGTCAAATCGATACTCAAGAGATCTTTAACATATTGCAAAGGCTAATTCATGGTAGTTAGTGTTTATAAAAGCGTTGGAAAATCGTTACCAGCTTTGCCGAAAAACCTTGTTTGTTTCTAATGTTTCACCTTGCATACTTTCTGGGACCGCTGATAAAACTGCTCAAAATAATGTTCAATGTTTCACCAAGAACTAAGTTAAATTTAGCAAAATTAAACTTCTACCATCTAATTGAGGATAACTTTCACCAATAAGATGGTTACAGCTAACCTTTGCTAGATTTAACCCATTGTTTGGTGGAACATTGAACTGTTTTTTTACTTGTGGAATGCAATTTAATATTAGAACTGCTCTTCAAGTTTTTCTCTAAATTGAGAAATATGTGTACAATTTTTAATCGCGGCGCTGAAAAGCATGTTATTTTTAAGCGCGACGAGGTTCCTGAATCCGCCTTTTGTCATGGAGTTGAGTTTGCGTTCGGACGACAACGACCACACCACTCATTAGAAGCGTTCCAAATCTTCCTTCTTACACGAACTGTCCGTCAAAGCGACATCACACCTGAGGGCAGTGGCTGAGGCGGCGGTGGTGACCACGGGGGGTGGTCCGGCGAGGAGACTAGTGGAGGGTGGTGGAATGTCCAGTAGCAGGAGCCCGCCCTGCTGCTGCTGTGGTTGCTGTTGCTGCTGCTGCTGTCCGTGCTGCGCCCTCTTGGAGCGCTGCTTGAGGTGCACCTTGGCGTGCCGCTTCTTCTCGTCGGAGCGCGCGAACTTGCGCCCGCAGGCCTCGCAGGCGAAGGGCTTCTCGCCCGTGTGCGTGCGGATGTGCGTGGTGAGGTGGTCGGAGCGGCTGAAGGAGCGCATGCAGATGCGGCACTGGAAGGGCTTTTGGCCCGTGTGGATGCGGATGTGGCGCGTGAGCTCGTCGCTGCGCGAGAAGCGCCGGTCGCAGCCGTCAACGGGGCAGGCGTAGGGGCGCTCGTGCGGGGGCGTCTTGGAGGGCCGGTTCGGGTACCGGCGCGGCTTCACCGGCAGCAGCTTGAGGGGCGCGCCACTGCCCTGGTACGCCTGGCTGAGGATCTCGTGGCCCTGCAAAAACCAATCCTGGATGAGAAAGGCGAGACGAGTTAAACAACAAATATCGAAGACTGAATGTAACACATTAGCTCTTTTGGAATTTGACATTTCAACAGAGGCATCGTCAATTGGTGCCTAAAATGTTTCGTCACTCATTTCGCTCATAGATACAGCATTAACTAGATACACGACGGGAAACTGGTTTGATAGGAAACCAGGGTAAAGGCTTGGTTTCCTAGAATCGTCGCCGACGCCGGGCGCGACGCACGCTGGAATCAGAACCAGTTTGATTGGAGCGTGACATGAAGCGACGTCACTCTGCGGCTCAGGTGCATGCGCAGAAAGCGGCGGCGTCTGTCGCCTCGCCAGAGATCGACGATTTCACTCCTAGGAAACCGGGCCTTAAGAGTAGACTGGCAAGCGCCTGAAACGGGCATGCGGTGCATCCACTGGAGACCAGTGGTTGCATCATCGTTTTCTACGCTTTAACCCTTCTACTTCCATGATTCTGTGGTTCAATGATGGCCGATAGCTATCACCAGTTGACTTGTGTATCTAGTTATGCTATATCAATGTTTACTTTATATACATTGTTAAAATAAATGTTAATATTTCATCAAGAGACCGGTAAAATCTATCAAGCTTTAGCTGCAACTATCCTATTGGTGATCAATTTCACCGATGTGATGGTGTTTTTGCAAACTGGTGACCACCATCACATCGGTGAATCTCATCAACAATGTTAGCAGCAACAAGATGGCATCAACAATAAGGTGGTAACAGCAAAAAATTGGCATCAGCAATAAGGTGGTAGCAGCAAAAAGATGGCATCAACAATAAGGTGGTAGTAGCTAAATTTTGCTTAAACTTATTTCATTGTGAAATATTGAACTTTATTACATCTAGAAACTGCACTTCCACGCACATTGGAGATTAGCAGTCTGAAATAGCCATCACTGAGCTGGTGGTAGATTTCTTCTCAATCTCACTGAGGCTGAGACTACAAATTAATTTATCACACCAGCAAGAGCCCACAAGTATAGTGTGGTTCATCCCGTAAAATGTGTGTTAAAACTTGGATTTTGTAAGTTACAATCTTAAGCCAGAGATGAGGCAAAATAAAGAGCGTATATAATGAAAGATTACCATTTATCCCCAATGTGAGTGAAACTGGAGTACCTGGATCTCGTAATCGTTCTTTTGGAATAAATTCATAGTTCTGCTTTAGCCCTGGCTACACTGTTTAAAACAAAGCTCAATGTTTCACCAAGAAACAAGTAAAATCTAGCAAAATTTATAGCTGCAACCATTGGTGATAAGTTTCACCGATATGATGGTGCTTTCGGCTGTCACCAGTTTATAAAAGCACCATCGCATTAATGAAACATTTTACAAATAAGGCGTTTGCCGCTAGATTTTTGCTAGATTTAACGAACTTCTTGGTAAAACATTGAACTTTCGAATTGGGAATACATTTCACAAGTGTAGTGATGCATTTGGTGGTAAACAGTTTGTAAAAGCTCCATCACATTAGTGACTCTTTTAGCACCAATAAGAATGGAGTGAAAATGTTTGATAAATTTAATCAATTTCTTGGCAAAACATTGAACTTTCTGAGTGGTGTTACGTTTCACAAATGTAACGGTGCTTTGGTGGTCATCTGTTTGTAATAGCACCATAACATTGGTGCAGCTCGTCCTCAATAAGATGGTTGCGTTTATTTATTTTTTTTTTCTAGATTTAACCAATTTCTTGATAAAGCATTACACTTTCTAATTAGAGATAAATTTCACTAATTTAATGATGCGTTTACGAACACAAAATCTGTAAAAGCACGTCGCATTGGTGAAACTCATCATCAAGAGGATGGTCGCAAATAAATTTTCTAGATTTTTCCAATTTATAGGTTGATCATTGAGCTTTACTTTTAATTGTGCATGTGACGAGCACTAATTTTTACTGTCTGATCACAGATAATATGGAAAAGATAACGTCCGGTTTACAGGTGGAAACGGAAGAATCTATTAATTTCCAGGGTAGTTAGTTTTTGAATATGTGTGTTAGTTTCCAATTTAAACTGAGTTGCATGAATTTGAACGAAATACCCCCATCCAATTTTTACTTTTTTTCCGCATTCCGATACATTTGTTTAATGAGGATGTTTGCCAATTCCATAGTAGCTGTGGGCAGACAGTAGTGTTGTGATTCGTGTTATTTTGAATGGCGATAGGGTCTTACTTTGCTGGTGCTTTGATTGTACTCCGCCAGGGAGGCTGATGATGGGAGGCTGGTGAGCAGCATGGTGGTCGTTCCCTCCGCGGAGGAGCAGGAGACAGCTCCTCCGGCTTCTTCGGGGAGGGGTTCCATCTTGGGGACGAGGATGGAGGGCGAGAGGGTGAAGTCAGCCGACGTCGTTGTCCAGTGGTACTTGCCCGCGCTCACGGAGGACGGGGAGGAGCGGTGGTAGACAACGTCGTCCGGGCTGACCACCCCCATCAGGTCCGACGTGGATGATGTTGATGTTGAATAGGAGGGTGACTGCTGCTTGAGGGCAAAGGAGACGGGGTCGAACTGCTGCTGGGACACCGCGACGGCGAACTGGTCGAGCAGTTCCTGCTGCTGCTGCTGGTCCTGGTGCGAGGAGGGGCTCGAGAGGAACTGCTGCTGCTGCGCGGCGGTGTCCTCGTCGTAGGGGTGGTGTTGGTGCTGATGGTGGTGGTGGTGCAGGGGTGGCGTGGAGGGCGGCGGCGGCGTGGACGCTGCCATGATGTTGATGAGGGGCGTCAGGAGGCTCTTCTCCGAACCGGAGGACGGGCTGTGCAGCCAGTCGGAGGGCGAGAGCCCGCCGCCCGAGGCGGAGGACGAGCAGGCCGACGTGACGGGCGTGGTGGCGGTGGTGAAGCTGCCCCGGTAGCTGATGCGGCCCACCGGGGAGTTGCTGTGACTGCCGGGGAACATAGTTCCCACGCACTCCGTCCGGTCATTTAAGGGGTCCGCGGCCTCGGCTGCAAGAGAAAGGAACTTGTTAGTTTCGTGATTTTGGTTTCTAAAGTTGTTCAAGTCTTTAATAATTACAACTTTAATAATTATAACTTACAAGAGATATTTGGTTTCATGGAGGTGATGTAGCTAAGCTACACTATTTTGGGATTAGTAACAACAACAGCATAACTACTACACTACCGTGCTAAGCACAAAAGTCGTATCTGCCCTTTTTGTCACAATTGAGTTACGGTCACCAGGTGGCTCTTTGTCACTTAAATACAATGTCTGATAGTCATTTGTCCATTGGAAATGTTTTTTCAATTTCTACGTATTTCTATTCGTTGTTTTTTTTTCATCTAAGGATTATTTACTTATACTCTTGTTAAAAAATATATTAGCTATAGTTAGATAAGATTATAAATGAAAACGTTATTCCCTTCAATCAAAATCTATTATTAAAGGGGTATAAAACAAATATTATAAAATTGCTCATAGAAAAGGATTCACTTTTTGAGACACGATCAGTAGTCAGAACTATGCTCCAAAAATAGAATTATAATACACATATATTTTATAATGTTTTCAAAGAAATAATCAACATAGTTTGCAAATATTTTCCAGTATTTTATGACACGCAAGAGAAGTAAGCACTGTTTTGAGAATTAGATTTAGAACAATTCAGTACAACAACTTAGGGTAACTTTGAGTCATGAGGGCTAACTTTACACCGCGATATATTTTCTAACTTTACACCGCGATATATTTTTTTACTAAATTTGATTTGAAAAAAGAAACTCTTGATGGCTGAATGATACACTATGATGCTAAGGTTATAGTGTCAGTTTTCTACTTTTTATTTTACAAAATAGTTGGCAACAAGGAACACAGCTGCCTCTATCATTCAAGCATTCTGAAGTTATTGCTTGGAGGCTTTTTTTGAAATTGTTGAAATTTTTTTTCCTACATTATTATACAATGAAAAAATGATAGAAATCGCATGATGCTGTAATATAAAATTGCACAAAAGTTTAATTGTCAATAAACTAGATATACGTATTTTGAAAATCTTTCACAGAATGAAGAACACTATTTCAAATAGTTTCAAAAGTTATTCATTTTCTCCTTATCAAAAAAATACTGAAGAACAATTTAATCAAATTAAATTCATTAAATAATAAATTCAAAACAGGAAAAATTTTCAGAAAATTATGAATCGACGATTACAAGTTTTAATATAAAATGATTTTTTATTGTTTGGATCATAATACATAAGGTTATTAATTCAGAGTCAGTAAATGAAACATTATTTAATTAGTGACGATTTAGCTTAATTAATGATTTTTAAGTGTTAGAACATTAGTTATATGATAGTTGAATACTAAGTGACAATGAACAACTAACCTTAAAAACAATGCGTTTTAAAACTTTTCAGAATTTTTACAACTGCATAATATTGATAGACATATATTTAACTAACAAAAATGGATAAATCCTTAAAAAAAGTGCAGTTTCTAAAACAATAAAATCAAATATTTTCGAAGAAATTTTGAAGTGCGAGCTCGCACTGTAAATGTAGCTTCACTATCTCATTCGCAAGTAGGACCAAAGAGTACGATTTACATGTTAAGCTTAGGTTACTTTCGGCAAACAAACAACCGCAATCTACAAACTATCAACCCCACAAAGCTTCAACCAATCAAATTTTGATTTTGTTGCACCTTTCCGAAAACCACCACAACTTGATTGGTTGTGGTCTTTACTGGTTGGCCCTGTGTTTTGTTAAATTAAAATGACTGCATGAGCAGAAATACTTTGCGTAGTATAACAAAATAATAAATAAACAATAATAACTAACAACAATGTTAATAATTAACGCAATGTTAGCCGTTTATTATAATTAGTTATTAACGTAGATCGAATAATGCGAGGGAAGGAAATAAAGAAAAATATCGTACTTTAATTTGTTTAGTTGACAAAGGCTAAATTTAGATGAATAAGAAAAAGTATTTTTTATAATTTTTAGGCATGTTTTAAATTAAAACATCTGCTAATGTCAATAAACGGTTTTGCAAGAAAAATATCATCACGTGAGGCGTTGTAAGTGACTGCATGAGAAAAAATTAATCTGTGTATATTTCTTCGATCAAGAAATGCTTTCAAGTACTTGAAAATAATATTTTACTGTTTCATAGTACAGTTTTTGAACATCATGGAGCTTCGGGATTAACCACATGAGAAATTGTAGATGTTGGAAAAGTTAATGAAGCTTTTCCTGTTTTATCTGATCTGCATTAAGGTAAAATAATAATAATTTTATGAAGAAAAAAAATAATAACCAACAAAATGTAAAACTATGTTCAGTTGTAAAATCAGCTAATTTAAGTCAGTAATTTAAGCCGCAAATATTTTGATTAAAATATATTAATCAACACAATATGCTTGAGTTACAGAGATTATTGCAATTTTTGTATCGCTTGACTGAGAGCATTTATTACTTGTTCAAAATCGTCGTTTGCAAGAAAATATAGTTACATAAACATTCATTTAAATAAACTGACGAGGAGATTTTGTTTGCCAACACTTTGAAACTTCAAACATTATACAGAAATGTTTAAAATTTATTTAAAATTACTTATAGGACATTTCCGAAACATCAATTAAAAAACTAAGTGATTTAGAATGCACGGTTAAAACAATAAACAAATGAGTATAACTTGTAGAGAATTTTCAAAAATAGTTTTGATTAAGTTAGAAGAAAAATACCATTGAGTAAAAGGTACAGCTTAAGTGGCATCAAAATTTATTTTAATCACATTACATTTATCATAACAGAATAGAAGCACCTATTCAAAGTTTTATAGATATTTAACTACTAATGATAGTAGAGTTAAATATTTTCTTTAAAGTTTTATTAGAATTTTTAGAAGATCTATTATAACAGATTCAGAAATGAAATAGAAGTTTTATTTTTTTTTAATTTTGTATTTTATTGCCCCAATATGTATTTGATTTATTTAATCAAAATGTCTATAGTTAAATAATTTAAATAACTATGGGATACAACACTACAAGGTAACGAGAAGATGATAATAGATGGATGTCAAGAAATGATGCACAATTTGAAACATTATAGGCATATTAGAAGTATAATTTGAATTAACTGATGCATTGAAAGGATGAATGTCACTTTACATACAAGAAAACTGTTCAAAAAATGATTGCAAAATAAATTTGCTCAAGTATCCTTTTTTATTTAACTGAACTGTATCTAATATTTATGGCTGATACATGCGATCTGTGTTATAACTGATATGATAATGTTCATGCTTGTTGTGTTTCTGTTTTTGTTTGACACGATATTTTTAAAAAAGTTGACTTTTTGATAAATAATATATTTTTTAAATTGGTCTTAATGTTTAGAAAGCATATGTTTTTGTAAGAACTACAGATATACAACTCAATAAAATGCGTGATACAGATTATAAAATAACTTGTACTGCAAAATCGTTACATTGAGCAAAAATACAAGAATATTTCTTAAATGTATGCTATGTAAAAATAGATTCCGACTTGATATTAATTTGGGTAGTTTCATAAAAAAAAACAATTTGCAAGCAACATTTTTTCTTAAAATATGAACAATTGCTGACTGATTATATGATTAAGCACTTTCAACTAGTGAATCATTGCTTGTATCAATTGCTTCATTCGGTATTACTTAAATGAATGCTCTCAAAGAGCAATTGTTGAATTAAGAATTTGCTTTCCCAAAATATGCGCAGTACGTAGGCGCAATAACTTTACTAAAAATAGCAATACATAAAAATTATTTTTAGCTCAAGAATTTACAGTCCGGATTGTAATAATACTCATACAAATGCAATAATTTAGCAACATGGTTAAAAAACAAATTTTCTCAAGTATTAAACTATCTACATTAAAAATTAATGGCGGCTGAGTACTCTTACACCCAATAAAACCATTCATTCATTTGGAAGTTCGATAAAACAGAAATACTCAGGGAAAGCAAGATGAAATCCATTGCAGGAATAACAAGCAAGCAACAAACATAAACCCTTTTGGTTGGCTTTTGCAGTAGATTTCTTTCTATTACAAGTGCATCATAACCCATTTTCGTTAAAAATTATTAAAAAAACATGCAACACACATGGGAGTCGTTGTCCAAAAGCAATCTTCCAATGATGACAATGGCCTTGTATTCTAGTAAAATCAGCCCAATCAATAACGACTCATTCCAAGATATGTTACTGGTATGCCTCTTGCAGAAATCAGAGGTAGAGGGGGGTGGGTCCAGATAGCTCATGGGGTGCAACGACCCCTGGGGGTGAGGTGAAGACATATGCCAGGAGAAGGTAAACACTTGTGGCGAACAAATGACTGCTTACTGGCGAGCGGTCGTCCTCAGGAGGGTCGCCAAGTGTCATCCTCGGGGATCGTCCTCATCGTGGCGGCGAGATCAAAACACGAGGATGGATGGAACCGGGATTCTTCTTCGGAGGCATCCCCCATCCCGTTCGAATTTGGAAGATCCGGAGCGAACGCCTTCGCGCGTGGCTTTCATTCGCAGGTTGCTTCGCTCTATCCCTGTTCCGCGGAAAACTCCCACGCAGAGGCGATCCGTGTAACAGCGTGGGAGTTTTTTCATTTCGAGGATGCTGGCGACGGGACGGTTGGGGGCGCTCCGGACGGCAGCTGACTACTCGATTCTCTCTTCAACAGGTGGAACTCTCCCTCTCTTCCTCCGAGGGATTCGGGAAGCGGGTACCTTGACATTTCGGGTGAGGAGGGTCGAGATTATCTCCTACAGGTGGAGCTCTTAAATTGATGGAATGAAGGGATTAAGGGGTTCATTCGTCTTTTGAGAGGATTAAATTATTGTTGATTATAGTTGCAAACAATGTTTTTTTTTTTTTTTTTCAATTCTCCATTGCTGTTTTAGATACTACGGAAGTAAAACGTGAAAATTTTTAAATATTAAAGACAAATATATTTCTCATTTCTCCACAAAAGAAGTACAGGAACGGCGTATATGTGTCGTGTATGCGGTTGAGAAAAATAAATAAATAAAATAATATAAAACAGATAAAAGCAGAATTAAATACTAAACTCAGAAAAACTGACTTTACTTTTCATTCTTTCCAGTTTCTTATCCTTTTTACCCATATAACGCACTTAAAATGTAGCGCAGTGATTCTAGATAACTGTATTTCTGGCATTCATTATTAAATTGAAATTGCACACAAAAAGGATATATTTTTTTAGAGGTTCTTTAAAACTGACTTGTCTTTTCAAAATTTTCGAAATTCGTCATTTGAACTTCCTCTCCACGCTGATATTTTCAAGAATTTTCATCTATATCTTAAGGTACATTCAAAAGATTTGACCTAATTTTGCTTTGAAAATCTCAAAACTCAATAATTTGCTCAAAATATTACTTTTCAATCAAGCAGACAAATTTTCATTTCACATTGCAATATATTTTTCGCTGGTACAGCCGAAAATCATTTGATATTCTTAAAAAATAGAATGCGGAGTTTTTTGTAATGAAAACGGTACAAACATCTTAGGGAGTTTGTACGACTAGAGAACAAAAGTTCTCTAGTGTTTGAAAATGAAAAATGTAACGAAAATATTAAAATCCGCATTGCAACAAGATATTGTAAATAAAGTGTTACAGATATCATAAAGTATTTAAGATATGCTCTTTTCATTCCTTCTCTCTCTCTCTCTCTTTTGGTTTGGGTAAGTTTTATCTATCAGTTTTTGAGCAGATAAATGAAGTTTGACGTATGATCTTTTTGAGATTATATCTATTGAGACTTGATTTTCTATTTTTATACCACCCCCTCCCTCTTTTTTTGAAAAATTGTTTCACAAACCTGAAATGTTTGATTAGTTGTTAAAATATGTTTTAGAATTGTTTTAAATAGCTTGTTTCAAAAAATTAACCCCTTCCCATGTGCTGCTGAGGACGTTATTTGCGGCTACGACACTTGAGTGCGCAGTTTTAATTACATATGTTTTAATATATTATTTATAATTAACCAACAGCTGACGTAGTTTTTAAAACAAAATCTTATGTTTTTGTATTTTGTTTATTTAGAAGTTCTACAATTGAGGTTTTTTTAATAACTCTTATCTAACTTATACAAAAAAGGACGATTCCACGGTAACATTTGCGAATAAACTGTTTCATAAAACAGCCAAGAGTACTTCAAATATTTTAGATCCTTGCTTTGTCACATTATCTTGAGATTCATGAAGAGAATGGATTCTTCTTCCGTATGACTTAATTAGAGTTTGAAGATTTGCAGAAACAATATTTGAGTAACATTTTTTTTGACTCTGTAACGAATGTATCTCATGAGATACTTCTGTTATATTAGATTATACGGAAATAGAGCAGGGCGTAATTTGTATGAGAGCTAACCTCCTTACGCATTTAAATAAGTACCATGGATTACCGAGCTTCTGCAATTCTTTCGCTAGAAGATGAGCTCTGAAGCAGAGTCCATATTCTTCACAAATTTCGTACAATGGAACAAAGATCCAACGTATTTGGAGCCTGCAGGGTCATTTATGCAACTGATGCATCTATTAATATAAAATTACCCAAAACTATTCGCGGTCGGCAAACATAAGGGCAATACCATGATAACAGACGTATCAATCTATTTAGCAAAACACACTACGAAGACACCAGTTATGTTAGACTCTTGTTTCATTGTATGAACTTCATAAATAATAAAGAATATACTTCTACATAATGCAATTAAATTTTGATAATTTCTTGAAAGAGTATTCAACTCATGATTTTGCTTAGTATTGGAAGCATCTTACACTGCGATGCAAAAGTTTAGACAAAATGCAAATATGTGAATAAAAAGAAAACTATTCAACGAAATACTTTTAAATTTATACTGCTGGTACACAATATGGTCCCAAATACGTATCTGGAGTTCTTATAACTATAACTGGAATCAAATTTTGGATATTACAAAAGATATTTTTTTACATTGTTGCAAAAGTTAAGACAATAGTCAGATTTTATGCAAATATCCCTTGAAATGTGATTGGTGGAGGAAATGCGGGACTGTATTATTCATTTATAAAGTGCAGAGGTTGCTGAATAAATAATCAAAATCTCAAAAGCTCTTTAGTTCTCGTGTAAAGAAGATGAGAAAGTTTGGAAGCGGAAATTTGAAAATGAACCTACTTTATTAATTTTTTGTCTTTTAAATCGGCTCTAGCATGGTAGTACATTGTTTTTTACTTTGTGGAGAGCAAATTCAGACATACGTATCGATCAAAAAGTTTAAGAAAAATTATATTTCTTAAGGATGAAGGAATTGAAAAAACGGCTCAGACTGACGATTCGCCCCTTAATCCTACAAAACTTTAACTTGGGTCAAAAACAGCACGTCGCAGCATAAGTAGATGAACAACTGAATAGGAATGCATAAAAAAAAACAAAGTATTGTGCTTGAGCCTTTTCGGACAGAGTATCCCAAATAAGCCAGATTTTATTGGTAAAAGTAGCACAGCATATGATCATTGGATATTTCTCAAGTCCCGCGAAAATAATTATAATCCATCTAGGCCATCCCAATTTTAATAATTTTTATCAAAAAAAGTACCATTCATTTTTTAGTCACGATGATACATATGCTGCTTTTCACATTAAAATCTGGCTTATTTGGGACACTCTGTCCGAAAAGGCTCAGGCACAATTCTTTGTTTTTTTTATGCATTCCGGTTCAGTTGTTCATCTACTTATGCTTTCACGTGCTGTTTTTGACCCAAGTTGAAGTTTTGTAGGATTAAGGGGCGAATCGTCAGTCTAAGCCGTTTTTTCAATTCCTTCATCCTTAAGAAATATAATTTTTCTTGGACTTTTTGATCGATACGCATGTCTGAATTTGCTCTCCACAAAGTAAAAAACAATGTACTACCATACTAGAGCCGATTTAAAAGACAAAAAATTAATAAAATAGGTTCATTTTCAAATTTCGGCTTCCAAACTTTCTCATCTTCTTTACACGAGAACTAAAGAGCTTTTGAGATTTTGATAATTTATTCAGTAATCTCTGCACTTCATAAATGAATAATACAGTCCCGCATTTCCTCCACCAATCACCTTTCAAGGGATATTTCCATAAAATCTGACTATTGTCTAAACTTTTGCAACAATGTAAAAAAATGTCTTTTGTTATATCCAAAATTTGATTCCAGTTATAGTTATAAGAACTCCAGACACGTATTTGGGACCATATTGTGTACCTGTAATAGAAATTTGAAAGCATTTCGTTGAATAGTTTTCTTTTTATTCACATATTTGCATTTTGTCTAAACTTTTGCATCGCAGTGTATAAGATATGTCTGTTACTAAGCAAAAAGTATTATTCAAATGATATTTCTTGAATATTCAAAATTAAATTGCACTGTATAGAAGTGGAGTTCATGTTCTCTATGAAGTTCAAGTAATGAAACAAGTATCTAACATGTTTGGAGTCTTCGTAGGGTGTTTTGGGCAATATATGATAGATTTACTTAAACGGAATTATCCATAAATACACTGCTAGCCACAGCAAATGCAACACCCTTGAAGAGAGAATGTAAACAATGTGAATAATAATACAATAATATATTAGTAGGAACAACACTTCACAGAAGTCTATAAAATTAATCATTTCATACTTGGTCAACATGTTATGTACAAAATAAATTTTGTTGGGATATCTCTTGAATTTCTCGGTGTTGCAATTTGGGTGACCAGTAGTGTACATTCCAAGCAGCTTAATTTACCTGGATATCGTCCCATGTAATGACTATTCCTGACTCTCCTGTAATAGTGGGCATCCTGAGGAACGGCGGGCGTCCGACGGGGAACGGGCGAAGGCCACCAAGGGTTGTATCCCGGGTGGCTAACGGGATGCACCGGGCTTTGGCAGGGCGCGAATCGCCTGCAACAATTGTCCACCTGGGCCATGGGCATGGCGGTTCTGCGGTTCGGGGGGGCCCCTTCGATTGGGGCCCACGGGTACGTCGGAGCACCGGTGCGTGGACCCCGATGCTGGTCCAGCGTTAGCACCTTGCTGAGTTGGAGACAACTTCGGAAAGTGTCCTTCACAAAGTTTCTTTTTAATGGAAGATTTTGTTAATGTGCAATAATCCTTGGTTAAATAGTCAAGCAATTTCCAGCACCTTGCTCAATTGGAAGCACCTTTCTCGGATAGTGCTTATTCCTTCACCATCAATTTTTTACGAAATATTTTCCTGATTTGCAATAATCCTTGATTACTTGTTAGATAACGAACGAGAATCCTTCAAGTAGCATTTGCACTACCTTGCCGAGTTGGAAGAAACCTTCGGAAAATTGTTCTCATTCCTTCAGAATCAATTTTTTTAATGAAAGATTTTTCGAGTACGCAATCATCCTTAGTTACAAATGAAACTACTGCCTTTTATATAGAAATCTCATGCTACTGATAGTTTGTAAACAAAATGTCAGTAAAAATAATCTTTTCCGAGTTTTAAAAAGCATTATTCGTAAAAGTATTCCAGACTCAGTCCAAATTGATTCAAAAAGAAGCGACAGATCAGTGATTTAATCCAACATGCTTCACTGCAAAATATGGTACTATCAATGGTTTAAGTTATGGTTTTTAAAGTTATGAGAAAAAGTGGAAACACTTTTCAATAGAAGAACATTTAACTGCCGTAAGTTAAGCTTAAAGAAATCTACATTCGATTAATTATCGAATGTAGTTAATAGAATGTATGTAATTGACTTAACGCGGTGTAAAAATACGATCCGACACTTTAACAAACAATTATTGTATTAGAGTTTTAGAAAATAAACTAACGCAGTTTTATTTGTACGAAATGCCAAATATTCTGAAAATTTAAGCAAAGGGTATTTTGTACTAATGCTTGCTGGATCTTTCAGAATAAATGGTAAGATTCTAAGCTGAAACTTAAAAATGAATGTAATGGAGTAATATTTTTTAAAACGCAGCAATCTCACCAAAGCTAAAGAGTGAATTTTTTCTTATATCTTGAACAGTGACGTAGCTGCTTTATATTCGAAAAAACACTTTTTCGTCAACTTTATGATTCATATATCTCTATGGAAAAGCATTCTTCACAATATCACAAACTTATCAAAGAAATAATTTTGAAATTTCAATGCATTACATTTTATAATTTTCTCTTTTAACGATGTCACTGGTCTTTTTCAATATTTTTCTTCGTTCTATTTAAAAAAATAAAATAAATAAATAAATTCTATTTTCGAGGAAATAAATTGTTCTTTCAATATTATGATGCTATCCAAGAGATGTAGACTTGAAATGTTTTTAATGGCAGCATCATCGAACTAAAGAATTTTTGAGAATGAAATTTTACGCTTTTCTTCTAAGCAAAGAGCACAATTTTTCTTCTTCAGTAAAATATTATTAAATTCTAGCATCTAAATAAAAAATATTTGTTTCAAAAGTGTGATGCTTTCCAATACATATAAGCTTGAAGTGTCGTAAACAGCAAACACTATCAAACACATTGCTTTTCGGGAAATAATTTCGACGATCTTCTTCCTAAGGATGGCATAAGAATCGGAAGATGTAGATGAATTCCAGCTCAGAATGAATAATCCGCTTCTCAGGAAAGGATGTTGTTCACTGGAAGTCATGCGCACTGAGCACAACATCCGAAGATCACCAAAACACGTGCAAGTCAGAGCACAATCAGCCCACTCCTCCCTCGCTGCCGACGCGAAGTCGATCACACCGGATGGAGTTTCGCGGGCGCAACAGGTTTCCCGAGCGGGATGCTGCTCCTACCACATCTCTCTCCCAGCCTCAGGAGCACGTGTGACAACAGGTACCAAAGCGACCGACGGAACCCGTCTACTGGGGGCACAAACCTGACCTCGAGGATGCCCACGATTGGTCAAAACTAGACGAGGCCACACCTCCTCCCGAAACTTTTCGAACGTCTTCCCTTTTTTGTTCGTGTTGTTTCATCCCGTGTCATCAAATAAGGAACGGGTTGGAGCGGAGAAGGAAAAGAAGTGCACAAATAAACAAACAGAGCCATAATATCACTCTGAGATCATCATCAGCCGTGGCAGAACGTGGGAAGGTGAGCAGCGCCCCCCCCCCCCCCTGCGCTTTTCTACTCAAAGAATATAAACAATCCGTACGTTATCGCTACTATCGATACTGCGGTTGTTAAAGCGTTGTTACTGCCGCTCTTATCAGTGGAAGTTGTTACAAATAAATAAATGACAGATAAGAAGAAGAGGAAATGATTTCAGAAATCATTATCTGTGGGCTTCTCTCGATCGCTCTTGAAATCCGGAAAATGACATTATAAACATTCTAGCTGAAACGGGAATTCTGAAAGCTTAATTCAGAAGTATGCAATTTATTGTCAACCATCGAATAGATGATATGTTGAGCGTTTTTAAATTCCATTTTCCACTACATATGGTAAAACCACCAGAAGTTGACACCCACACCCATAGTTGACTTGTGAAGAAAAAATAAATTAACAAAAGAAAAACAGAAGTCTAAAGATCAGCTATGATTAACTGAAAGTTAAGCATTGCAAATTTAAACACAATTTTACATATTAAAATTTTTTACACACTTTTAAAATTTTTCTTGATTTTTTTTTTTTTATAAGCGCCAACAGCTAGTGCAGCATCAACTACTAATATGGATGCCAACTACCGGTCGTTTTACCACACATATGGCGCACATCAATTACTTTTCGCAATTACTTTTACTTTCTTATTTTGCTTGAAGAAGCAATAAATATATTTCACACTTCTCTAAGACTCGTTTTTCTCCCTTCATATCGTATGATTAAATTTTCTAGGTTACACATTTGATCCTGATTTCTCTTATCATTAACTGACGCAGATAAAATTCTCTAAGCTAGTCCATATGAAATTGTCCAAGTGTAAATTAATAGTCATAAGTATATAAATGATTTATTAAACATTACATGGACATAAACGCACGTTAAGAAGATACTACTTCTTTTGAATGGGAGATAAAAATCCAAGTAACATGTTAAAAAACTCCTTAAAAGTGTGCTTTCATAGTATTAAAAATTGATGTAATAACGCTCTCGAATGCGTTAAATATAAAAATAACAATGAATAAAATAAAAGATACTTAGCAGTAAAACAGAAACTTATTCGTGAAACGATTAATGTATTTCATGATGCGCACAAAAAAAAAAAAAAAAAAAAATCCTTAATTCGGAGCATAAAGCAAAACAAAAAAAGAAAAACATTATTCGTACTCATAAAAAATTCATTAATCTGTTGAATAAGCATTAAAATGAAAAACATTATATTTATAATAAACTTATTCTTTAAAACTCAATGATTTCGTACATTTGCGAACAGTTTTGCAAAAATCGAATATAAAGTTAATTTTATAATAGAAAATTGATTTATACTCCTTCGCCAAAGAAATAAAAAGCTATAGAGAGAAATGACGAAGAAGACAACTTAACTTTGGCGCGAATCGTTATTATACAATCAATACATAAAACACTTTCTCTCCTAACAATAATGCTTTGTTTCCCAGAAAACAAGAACGAAGTTATCACCTGCAAAGCGTGTCTATTTTCCTTTCTCCCAATTTGCCCAAACGATTCTGAGAAACAGCCAACTACTTTATATTCGTCTGGAATAATATAACATCGGATCCCTACTTTAGGATTTGTTTTTACTCTTCCTTCGGAAGTTATGAGAGCAAACATAATTGCAGGTGTACCTACTTACCTGTTTCCCCCGCTTTCCGTAATAATTCCTTGCCATTTTTTTATATGCCCCCCCCCTTCTCCCCCCCCTCCGTCCATCGATTCGAAGAAGAGGTTAAGTGTAGTATTCTCCTAAAACTGTTCCCCAGTTGACATTTTACAAATACTCCATTTTCATTATATCTAATGTCAAACAGCCTCACGCGGTTGCCTCTTAAAGGTCAATGTATGTACATTTTCTTTGCTTGTTCAACTGGCCTATGGTAAATGTCAAGTTTGTTTTTGAATTGCGTACGACTTTTACCTGTTTCAGTTGCAAAATACTAAACATTTATAAGCGGATTTCCTTTCAAGAACTATACAATGTTTCAAAATTAAATGTGTACGATTCAAATTGTTAATTTTTTGCTGAATTTTAACCTAACTAGTGGGGAAAAATGCACTTTATCAAATTTCGCTGAAATATGTCCTCCCAATTTTTAGGACATACATATAAATATAGTTAATCTTCATAGCGAAAACTAATTTTTTGAGGTAAAATGTCACTTTTTTAAGCAATAAAACGATAAAATAAAAATATTTCTGAATAATTAAGGTTTTTAATTGTCATTTACATTTTAAAATTGGTACTTACGTTGCACATGTTATACATTATTGACTTAAAAAGTTTGATACATACTTATACTGATGTTAAGAAAACGAAAATACTTAGCGTTATCAAGATCAGAAACAAAAGTTTTAAAATTATTTAAAGTGTTATTTGATAATATAACATTTCTACCAACAAAAGTTACCTTTCTTACTCAACAAAAAAAGTTTCATTGTCCAAAAACTCCAACTGTAAAGCACATAAACAAATTTCTTTAGTCTTATTTTTTACTTCTAAATTTCATTTTTACAATACTAATTTTGATGAAGTAGGGATCTAAATGAACCTTAACGCTTCGAAATTTCTGAATGTCTTTACTTTTAAAAAAAAACTTTCGATTCCATTTAGTTCCTCAAATTTCACTCGGTGACTTTCTGAATTTTTATGTGATATGAATTAGAAATTAGACTGAATTCACAAAAGTGTCGTTGAATCATAACTATTAAAACCTGCTCCTCTTAATGAAACTCCAAAGCTCAATTTTTTACCTCTCCATTTTTTTTTCTTTCTTTCTTTCTTTATGATGTAGACAAATTTTCATCAATTCCAGATCAGAAGCAAGTTTTTGAAGAAACCCAAGGCTATTTTTTTTCTAATTAGTTCTGATTTCTCTTCATTTTGTGCTGTACTTAACAGCACAATTTTTCTAGATTTACAAGAATCATGAGATTTGACCAACCCCATTAATACAATTTCGCCTTTTTGGAATTTTTAATATTAACAAATTTACAAATTTGTTTTTGAGGAATTAGATAACAATAACTACATATTGGTTTTGGTGAACACTTTCTTTTTCTTCAAGATCACTAGCTTTTTTTTTTTTTTTTTTGAGGAAGTGATCTTTTTGCGATCGACGGATATTTATTTCTTTGATTGCTATTTTTTTTAAAGTTAGTCGTCCTATGGCCGCTGGCGACAGCTAGTTTTGCCTTTTTTCTTGAAGAAGCTTATATAGTCCAGAAAAACCTTGCCTTATCCAAACGCATTAAACTACGCCTTGTTAGAATTTAATAGCGTTTAAATTTGAAAGTAAAAGTTAAGGGAAAAGAAAACGTTTTGTTGGCAGAAATGGAAAAAGAAAGAAAAAAGTTTTGTAGTGAAATAATTCAATAAATACACACCAGAATTCCATGGAATGTGGAGCGAATCAAGCAAGGCGTCGCAGCTCCGGAGGTTCCGGCATTTGTCCGGATCAAACATGTCTAAAATAATAACCGAAGCCCGGACTTTAGGTAAATGTAAAAAATGTGAAAAATAACAATTTTAAAAGAGTACAAATATAAGTACTTTACTATTATTCTTATTAAAATAAAAAATAGTTTTCATAATTTGGATGATTAGTAATAATTCTAACATTGAAAAGCTTTAGTATTTTTAGTTGTAAAAGAAATTGTATCGATACATAGATTTTCTTGGCATTTGGCACAAAATTTTAGATTGGTGGTATGGTTAACATAGCGACATAACCATGGTGTATGTGCATGATGGAAGTGATATTGAAATAGTGGTAGTTGAAGAAACTGAAAGCGCGATGAGTATTGATAAAACTAACGATTTATCGATTGTATGATCAAAATTTAAATTTCAATTCTTCAATGCTTAATTCATTTTATTTTTAGCACGCACCCTTTAGCTCTGTTGGTTTCTATTGATGAAATTGTTGACTTAAGTTTATTCACATAAATATTTCGTACGTTGCTTAACTCTATTTCCGTGTGAATCTGTATATTTTTTATCCATGCATAAAGCAACGTAAAAGAAAAACCTACTTTACAGTTATTATAATTCATGTGCTTTTAGCAAAAAATAACAAAGTAGAAAAAGTATTTTTTTAAAGAAAAGAACACAGCCTCAGTTTCAATCAAACATTTCTGTTGGCTATCCTCGCCACCTATTGATTTTTTTAGCAAGTAAATTAAATATTTCTTTTGGTTTCCAAATCACGCTACCTATTGATTTTGCTTGACAAGACTATCAAGCATTCCTTCCGACTTCCAACTTAGCGCCACCTGTTGATTTCGGTTAGAAGATCAATTATATTTTTCTCGGGTATCAATGGAAGCTGCCTATTGATTTTCTTTTGCAAGTATATCAAGAATTTCTCTAGGCTACCAAATTACGATACCTATTTATTCTGTTATTAGCTATTTCCAAAGAAAATTATACTACAGAAAAGCTGAAAATTTGAGTTTAGTTGTAAGAAGAACTTGTTGTAGTAACACTATTAAGTGTAAAAATCCCGTTTTTTACACCTTATAGTAATTTTTTTTACCCCTGGACAAGGTAAAAAAAAAAGAAAAGTAGTAAAAAACCACACACACACACTCACAGAAAAAAGCCGGATACATTTACTTCGAGATATTATGCTCATCATATCAAAGATTCGCACTTTGTGTAGGATTAAAAGTCTTTTTTAGATTTAGGAATTCGCAGGTTCAACATATTAAACCGGTATTAATTAAGTGTTCATTAGCATCCGCTTTTGGAATATGAAACGAAACGTTCTATCCACTGAGTCTAATTTACACATCATTAAACACCTACGGTTATGGAAATTCCCAATGGAAAGCGTAGGCCAGGAACTAAAGCAAAAACAAGTCGCGTAGAATACAAATGTTCGTGCAATCAAAAAAGCCGAAAAAAATCAACTCGCACACATCCACGCCTTTTTTACTAACAGTTGTCACGTAACGAATATGTCAGCTAAGGGGAAAAGTCTGCCATCTACCACTCAACTCTTCTGAAAAAAAAAAAAAAAAAGTAAGGAACTCGATTGTTACCACGTGGCAACGTTCTGTTTTCGTGCCTTCAATTCAATGCTTGCCACCCCCGGTTAAGCGAAAATGGTTCCGGTCCTTCAGCTGGAATGGAGCGAGAGAGATGTGGGGGAAAAACATGGGATGAGAAATAAGAAAAAACAAAAAAAAAAAAAAAAAAGTGCTGGAATTAGCTATAGGGGAAAAAGGGGGAAAAGTAAAAAAAAAAAAAAAAAGATGGCTCGTGTCTTGTAGCAATTGAAATGAATTGCATAAACGGCCGTTGACTTAAAACACTTGTTGCGATACCGTATGGGGAGAACAGAAAAAGAGCGAATCTCACGATGGGAAACCATTTTTTTTCTTTCGTTTGATGGGGGAGCATAGTTACGTCATCAAATGTAGGGTTATACCATAATGAATCTTATGTATATTTAGAAAAATGGTTATTTTCGTTTTTTCTTTTTCTCTTAATTGTATAAATTATTAATTTTTCTCAAAATTTACAAACATTCAATAGCGGCATCAATAAGTGAGGGGAGTAGAATAAAAACTAAGAACGTTCCACTACATTGTTTTGTAACTTGAGAGAAAGAGTTTTTTGTACTCGCAATCGCTACAAATGAGTTAGTATTTTAACGGATATAGCATTTTCTTCAGTTAGGGGCGAAAAGAAAATCCGTAACTATAATATGTAAGTATGTATGTAATCGCGATATACTTGAATTTATTGAAATTTGTATACTGAAATTTGTGGGGAAAAGAATGAGATGTGGGCAGTTCACCTTTTGTGGGTGAATTTTAAGGGAATGGCCCTTAACCCTTTATAAGGCCGTGGTAGGTATACTTACCACCAATTTCATCAATTATTTTAAATGTCCAAGGTAATCTATTTTACCTAATGTATAGTAATCACCTTTAATACTCAATTCCTTTAGTAGATTGTAGAATTTACTAAATAAATTTAGTATACACAAAATATATTTGTAAAATATATTCGTAAATAGTAAAAAATACAAGAAATAATGGACCCGTTAAAGGGTTAAGGTCATTAATACATCACACATTTGTGAAGATCAAGAAGACGTAAGAAGTGATGGAGGGACTGTCTAGATGAGAATTTTTTCATGAAAATAATTAAGAACTGAAGGTTAATTTCTACCAAGAGGACGGCCAGGGCCAAAAAGAGGTTGTCGTGTAGATGCTGATAATGAAAACTGGTAGAAATCCTAGTGAAGCATTTGCTGGAGTCTATATATATTTAACTAGTAAAATTTATAACCGAAGACATTTGCCATTCGTTGATTTTACTTAAAATTATATTGCAACATCTTGGAAATCGGATTGAATCTTAACTGAAGCACCTAGAAGTAAAGAAGTGAAATTACCAATATTAAAAATTTGGAGATTAACTAGTACGAAAGGTAGAAGGAATTCATATGGTTTGGGGAAAAGATGATACTAGCAACCTTGGCAGGTGCTGTCCTACAGCCGGATTAAAAAAAAAAAAAAAAAAAAAAAAAAACTTTTCAATGAAAGCCTACCAATGATTTGAACTTTGCACGCGTTTTACCCAAAATTTAATGAAGTCCACTTTCATCACTTCCTAGGTCGCTTCCATTTCGCTTCGTAAACGTTTTAAAATGGTTTGCAATGCTGTCACTACCGTTTTAGACGTTTATAAAACGTTTAAACGTTACGTGTGCTACCAATGTTTGCTTCTCACTACCTCAATTCAAGTCATGCAAATACATTTGGTCAATACTCGGAAGGAATTTCCTCAAGAAAAGTTATGGAAGAAAAAAAAAAAAAAATCAACCATTTTCGAGTTGTCTTTGCGATGTCCAGTTTATTCCATCCAAGGAATGCCCATCGTGGCTTATCAGCATCGGGAAGAAGATCACTCAGCCCCCCTTTGTAAGCGATCGTAGTCTTAACTGAAATAGCATTTCAAGCGTGAAGGGTCCAGGCATCACCGAAGCCCATCACGCAGGTCTCACAAATCACGCGTTCCATTTTCTCCTTTTTCTAAAGCCGGATATCACCTTTGCGACGGAGAGGGCATGGGGAAGAGGGCATCATTTCGGGCCACGCGACCCTTGCGCCAATCGATGGTCACTCCAAATCGAACACAATGGCAGGAAAGGAAGACCGAATTGTCTCGAGATGAACAATTTCTGGAATTGCCATGCTTCACGCAGGTGCTTGTCTTCTACAAACAATTTTAATCATCGGAAAATATTATTAGCTTGCTGCTGTCAATGGCACACATGGGGGTGGAATGGATGAGGGAGGTACAACCTTTTAAAGTATTCCGTTTTGGAGCAAAATGATGTTTAGGCAATATTGATCAATTTTATTGTTGAACTTTTGGATTTCTTCTGTTGTTTTTTAAAGTATTAGTGCTTTTCCTAAAAAAGTGCCCAGTACTGAAATAACTTCTTTCAATTGAATAACCCAACTGAAGAAATGGAAAAAAAATTCAGAGCAACCATGAACAAATTAGGAATAAGAAAAATTTAGAACAGCCCAGTTTTCACGCATAAAAAAAAGGGGCACTTCACATCAAGTTATCACTTTTCCTCCTCTTCTAGTTATTTGCTTACCATAAAAGTTCATATTGAATATTTTTAAACTACTCTGATTTAAGTTTTGGTGCATAAATGAGTAATAAATCGGCGATTAGAGTACGAATCAATTACATATATAACTATATTTGCATTCTGTGTGAAATTAAATTTTAATAGACAGCATTTAATAAGACAGAAACTTCAACCCTATATGATTTAGCGACATCAAATAATGACAACTAAAATCTGTTTTTTTTTTTTCAAGTTTTAGGTATTACTATATCGAAAGGCAAAATGTTTGATGGTACTTGGCCTGAATCTCATTTCCAACAATCTGATATTTAAAAAAAAACTCTATTTTTTCATTTACTAAAAATAAAATTGCAAACAATTGTGGTTTAATGTTACGCTGCTTAAATCTCAGTTCCATCTTTGAACAACCCATGATGGAGACCACTATGAAGAGAATATCAGTATCCGTCCCGACCCCAGAAAGACTCCAGCACGAATTGAGGGTGCAAACTGCGAGCATTTCCGCGATGGTTTATTTTTAGGCTGAAGAGAGAGATAAGTGAGAGAGACGCCAGAAAATTCAGTTCTGTCTCTTATTTCCCAAACAGAACAGCGTTATGTTTAATTATGTCCCAAAGCGCGGTTTCGAATTCCAGAAGCAGAAGGCCCGCTCGAATGGGGGCAACGACTCGGTTCTGACACACTCTTCGGGAAATGTTTGAGAATTTTATTATTCGGGGGGAATTTCCCGACGCTTCATTTAGGGAAGTGGACGACTGGATCGAAGGACTTGGCGATGAAGTTGTGACTCGACTTGGTAACTATTGGGGAATCCCTAGTTAATACGGAACTTCAGAGGCAAAAGTGAAAGGTTTGGTATCAAAACCAGATTAGTTCACTGAAAAAAGAGGAGAGATAAAATCATTTCAGTCTCTACCCACTTAATTTTTCCAAAAGTATTTTCTTTTCTCTTTAAAAACATTCAGCATACGACTTCATCTTTGTTCTCATTTTTGATTAATTAGTTTTGATTAATTATTCACAGACAAAAAAATTTCGGACTAAGCTGGTTTTGAAGTAAATCGGTTTTATTTTCTTTTTTTCATTCAACTTCCAATCTCTTTACTTCTATAAGAGGATTTCTGCCTCCAACTCGGTTAATCCTACTCCAGGTTGACGAGTGCCAATAAGCACGAAACAGCAGTCCTTGGAGGAAATAACCAAGTTGTCGGTACATTGCATGTTTCAAACTTACGTAGTTTCTCAATTTCATGTCATGTACTAGTCTGTACACTCAAAAATTTGGTATGTGATTAAGAAACTTCTATAACATTGTGGTTGATGCTACTCATACGTATTTACAATGGAGGTATGGTAAACACGTGGTTTGAGCTATTTTTGAAGTAAAACATACTTTTGGCGTAAAATGGGTAAAACCATACGAATGTGTAAAACCATAAATACACTAAGATGGTTATTAAAGCGTTAAAAAATATTTATCTTCACAAAATAGACTCAGAATAATTAGCGGAGGAAAAATCTCTGCAGAACTTCTGATATTGCTCTTATACTTTCTGTAAGAAAATTGCTTTTCTTTTTTCAATGTTTATTTTTAGAGGCATTTTCAGCACTGATGCGTTCCAAATATTATTATCATTTCCAAGATATTTTATTTAATTTTTCGATGCATAATGATGTATGTCAATCGTTGAAAAGAAAATTTATTGACGATTGAAGACATTGATAATGCAGAAAAGAATGTTTTCATTGTGCTTAAATTAATTAAAACGGAAAAGTCTTACAATATTTAGCTTTTTTGCAAATAAGATACAAACTCAGTTTCACTCCTCTAAAAAACGTATGAGATATTTTCAAACCTTAAAAAACAGGGCTGTTGATTGGGAGACTGACTGGTTTGACTGATTTTGGGGTGAAGAATTCGGTGTACGAGTCTGGTGTCGAAGACATAAAAGTTCCAAGAGTCGGAATCGGTTATTTTCAAACCGAGTCATCATTTCTGTCATAGGTTAATGTACACAATTGACGCTAGAGTAACGTAAAGAACAAGAGTAACGTAAAGAGTTACAAAGTAAGAGTTATATAACGTGACGTTGACGTAAGGTCGGATCGATTTTGGGGTAAAGGAGTCGGAGTTGGAGTTGCAGGCTCAAAAATTCTGGGAGGCAGAGTTTGTTCTTTTCCCTTCTATTCTACATCGCGGCTTGAAAAAAAAAAAAAAAAAAAACTCAACTATTTCACTGCCAGCATCAATAAATGCTGATTTCAGATTGGAATACTTGCTTCGTATATTGATCGGGTTTCAAGCACGTTTTACGCTTTTGCGGTGTATTTTCACCAATGTATGGTTGTTCGTGTGAATGTTTACGCCCGTCGAATTCGCTGGGCATTCATTAGTAAGAAACCAGCTCTGTTGCAAATGAAATTACCACATTGTGGTGGTTTATCGGCGGAACGAAATAGAGAATTCCCTTCCACGAGAGAGAAGAGAGAGCGCCGATAAAGCTGTTCTACAACAGCCAGCTCACTCTCCCTCCTTTTCACCGCGAATTCTGCTCTCTCCCCGAAAAGGCCTCTTCGCTCTGGAAACACGAGCAGCCATAAACAAACATTCCATTTGAGGTTCTGGATAAGAGGTTAGGGTGTAGCTTCAAATGGATGCTGGAAACTACCTTGCAGTTTCATAACAGATATCCTTTTGCAAGGGCACACAATACAGCGAAGAAAAGGGCTCCGTGCAGAAGAGATCAAGATTAATGGTCGCCACTCGTCACAGGGTGACTAAATATAAAAACGTGGCGACTAAAAGTCTTAGTCCCCCTTCTGTGTTATCAATTAACGTCAATGCCATTAACTAATTTTCTGAAATTTTTTAAAATTGATATTTTTAGGATTAAGTAGCAATTTAAAGCTAATTTGTTGTTTAGTTACTTTTCTTGGTTAAAAAAAAATGTGGCGACTAGAAAGAAATGGTGACTAATAAATTTGCTTCTAGTCGCCATTTGCGACCAAAAATATTTCCCTATTTTTATTCTTACTCGGAGATATAACTAGAGTTTTATTTTCGAGGCATGAAAACATTCCTTCGCATTTTTTTGAGGAGTGAAACTCATGTTGGAGATATACGAAAACAGTAAAGATCAGTACAGCAATCAATTCCTGAATAAAACTGAATTTTTAAGGATAAGATGGAATATTGGAAGGATTGAAAAGATTTTTAGTAGTTTGATTCTTTTTAACTTTTAAATTGTTTGACATTTTAAATCGAAAAAAAGAGAAAGAAACATTCAAATACAATATTTTTTAAATTCTTATTATTGCTTTTTCCCCCCAATTTTCCACGTTGCTAAATTTTAATTCAAGATGAAAAGCATAGAAACACGCTTGATTAAATGTTAAATTTCAAATTCCAATGAATGAAATGCGCTTTTAGAGTACTTACAAATAGCTCTGTAGCTAGGTTTCTCTTTCAAGACATGAAAAATGTTCATTGAAATTCTTTAGAAGAATGAAATATTCATAAAAAAGTAAAGACCATAATAGTGATTCAATAATAATAATAATAAACTGTCTACGAATGAAATGGAAGATGACAGGCACAGAAGAGCTTTGACAAGAGAGAACAATTTTGGTTTTCAAGATTTCTGTTAGTTTCTGTTCTGATATAACATTCTGTTCTTATGAGAAATCTCACTCTTTAACTCCTATGTCAAATTTTAACATTTTGGGCTTTTTAAAAAATTAAATGCAAATGTTTCTAACGCCAATGTTTAAAATCCTCTTGTCACAATAAAACGCGATAAAAACATTTATAGCTAAAAAGAGTTTAAAATATTTTATTAAATTGTACAGCGCCAAAAAATTCAGTGTAGAAAAGAAATAACTCAATAAAAAAGGAAACTACAAAGAAATATTCAAGTTGTACATTGGAGGAAGAGTTAAACAAAGAGTTTTAACAACGAATTGCGGACCCCAGGAAAACCTTTTCATTTTCTTTGTAACGAAATTATACAATATTTGTATGCACGTTAGACAAATTTGGTTAAACTTAAAATCGATTATTTTGTTTGACACATACTTTTCTATGTTTGTTGGAAGAATAAATCATAAAACATCACCTGTAATTCCATATTCCTCCCACAAAAATTTCAAACGAAATTCATAATTAATTGTGAATTATTGGTTGTAATCTTCGTCTTAAGTATAACAAAAGGTGAAAAGAAATAAAATAATTTTCTAATAATTAAGACTAACATAGGGTGAATTTGAACAATAGAATTTGCTCTATCTTTTAATTATGACAGTTAATTTCGAAAGTAAATATAAAATAAAAATTAATTTTTAACTTAAAAGAGAAAAAATACATATGTAGCATTTTACAAAGTGTTTGTGAAGATCGGTGACATTCTATCTAGAAATTTATTTTAAACCTCAAAAATTATAAACATATTTTTTCAGAATAAAAGAGGTCAAGGTCACTCGGAAATATTGTGAAATTCAAGACATTTAAACAAAGAACTTTATAGGCGAACTGAATGTTTAGTAAACATCTTTGACAAACAAAACATCAATCCAAAAGCTGAGAACTTTAGTTCATATCATTCGTGAGTCTTACACGTTTTTACAAAATATGATTCATTGAGAAATAAAACTATAAAATTTACGGTTGTTTAATTTCTCTATAATTAACTGCCAGCTACTAATAACTCTTCCAAGTATTTCGTCCTTTAAGTTGAGAACAGGCCCGTCATTTAGTGGGAGGGCAGGGGGGGGGAATTTGCCCCCCCCCTGACTTTGAGAAATCAATGTGTTTACATATAAGCGGGTTTGCTGCTGTTGTTTTCTGGTGAAATTGTATTGTGTTTTTACCCTTTGCCCCCCCCTTGGAAAAACTTGAAATGACGTCCCTGGTTGAGAATGTATTTAAGCTTGGCACTTGAAACTAATAACAAATAGTTGCGATAATAAACTGTAGAAGATAACTTTTGCTCAGATCATACAATTTCAGAAGAAAAATGTTCACTTTAAAAACGATGGTTGCAAACACATGGTTTCCAAGTTCAAAAAAGATTAAAAATAAAGACTTGGATGCACGGACCACCGTGAGAGGAAGGGGCTGTTTGGAGAACTCCCCTCTCTCAGTCTTTGGTTTTAAACCTCATTGCCAATTCAAGTATGGTAACATATATATATATATATATGCAACGGCTAATATTAATAAACCCCCTCCCTTCCCAGGAGAAAATGTGGACTTGTTTCCCACTCCCTTCCTAGGAAATTATGTATCAGTAGCGATGCTAATCCTCCCACCTTAACCATTTTTCTTAAAATAGACCTCCCTCCTAAACTATACTGAGCGTAAACACTATAAATTGTATTAAGTTTCAAGAATATTATGTAATGGAGTGCTATGTCAGTAAAATGTACTAATATTACAAATAAAATTTATTTATTTTTCTTTTTATTTTTGTGATTTTCATGAGAAAATGTGATTTTCGTTTATTTTTACACGAGAAAACAGAACTTGTAACTTTTCAATGTTTATACCCATAGAAATTAGCAACAAGTAAAACATTTAAGTCATTCAAAAAATATTAATAATCAGCAAGTGAAAGGAGAGGAGAGAAAGATGGAAACTGGGTTTAATAACTTTATTTCGGTTTTTCAACTTAATGGAACCTTCTTTTGCTATAAATGGTCAAAAGGAATAGTTAATGAACCTATTGTTTAAACTTTCAGAAAAAAGTAACAAGCAAGATTCATCAAAATAGTTGTAGCATTTCGAGCGGAAATTATTCAAATTTAACCACTAGGATACTTTTATCAACAGAAAAGAAAGTCATGCAAAAGTATAAAAATACACTTCATAATTAGTAATTTAAAAAGTCATAAAGTATTTAATAATTTCAAACGGTTTTAAATAGTTTAAATGACAATAATTAGATCAGTACAAATGTAGAATTTTTGTCGTTTAATCGCTTAATGTAAAATTCTTTACATTGTTAGTAACATTCAACTTGTAGTGAAATATTACAAAGTATATTGAATCCGTAAAGTTTAATTTATTTACAAAAAAAAAAAAAGTTATTGCTAAATATCAAACTATTGGAACAACCAATTTTGTCTTTTGCTCTAAATGATAAATTTATGCATTTAGGTCAAAAAATCAAACTAATGGGAAATTATACTGTAGAATTTGTGTGTACTTAAAGCTTTCGGTTTTTTCAATCTTTCGACAAAATATTAGAAATAATACTTTTTTCCCTTTTTAGAATTAAAATTAGCACTAAAAAAAGCTCCTAATGTATTCTAAACATTGTATAATGATTAATCTGATGCAAAACAAATGACAAGCAGTACTTCTAGGAAATTCTTTCTTTGAAATTATTACTCATAAAAGAATCATTTTTGAAAGCTTTGCAATATTCATGTAGTATGAAATTAAAGTTGAGTAAAACTTAAAACGTAAGTAAATAATCGCAGTATAAGCAATTTTATACTGTTTAAAACACAAGTTTTACAATGCATATTTTCTAAGCTACTTGATGGAATAATTTACAGTTTATAGACTTTTTTTTAAGCAAATTGTTTTCACAGAATATCTGGTTCTGGAAGAATTATGTTCCACACTCGATAAAAATAAAATGTTATGATGAATCAAATTAGATTTAAAACTAAATTAAGATCAAATAAAACAATCGAAAATTTAAAATCAGAAATAAATTTTTGCAATCAATGTTTAAAATGCAGAAATTTGAAATAAAAAATATATTTATAATTTCACATACTTTGCAACAGTTATCACAATAAGTCTTTATTTGCTTATTTTTAATAAAAGTATGAAGAAGTTTAAGTATAAAAGAATCCTGTTCTATGTATTTTCCAAATCATTATTAAAATTCAGAATGGAAATGTGTGTCTGGAAATGTCACATAATAAATAACTAACGATAAATTGATATTCTAAGAAAAATTACATAACAAGTTAAGATATTTATAAAAATTAAGAAAACTGTCATGATCATTTAATGACAAGTAACATAAGTTTTTTGTCATTAATCTTTCAAGTAACTACATACATTAAAAATAAGATTAAAAAAGGCAATTTGAGTAAATTATATGAATTGTTCTTTTTAAATTCTTTTTCGACAATATGCTAAAGATATTAGCTTGATGTAAAAAACTTTTAAACTCCATGAAGGTAGTTGTTCTGTTAGTTAATTTAAAAACAAAAAAAATATTTTAATGTTTTGAAACAATATAAACTGTAATAAATGAAGTAGAACTACAATTATTTTTCTTAAGCATCTTCCCCAGCAATCAATCAGAAAATTGTAGTTCAAGTTTAAAATAAACTACAATAAATATTCAAAACTATAAAGCGTCTACACTACGATAAATTTTCGCAGTTGTATAAAAATTCTAACTGGCAATTCCCATTTATGAAAATCAGACAAACTCTAATAGCTGTTCTCGTATCTTTAATAATATATGAATTTAAAGTTAGAATATACCGAATAATCATTTTAGAAAATTAGACAATCTGTAATGGCTGTTCTCATAAATACTATAAGGGCAATTCCATGGTAACTTACGTTACATTTTGACCAACTCTTATGCAGTTGGCTCCTTAGTAAGACAAATATTGTTATAAAAACCTTGTACAATAGCATTCAGTGAAAATGCCAGTCAAAAGCAAAATTAAAATGCAAAAATATTCAATGCACTTAAATTTTACAAAATTTAGCAGTCAAAAATAAGGCTGTAACTTACGTTACACAAAAAGGAACGGCATAATATGAAAATTGGTCCTAAGGCAAATTTCTGCTCTATTACAGCTGTTTTCTTGTTTGAAGTATAATTTATCAGTTTCTTATAATATTTAGGAAATAATTTTCATAAATTTAAAATTTTATTTTAAAAATTGAATTTTATGAGAATTTTTAACTGGGAAACTTACGTTACAGTAACTTACGTTACAAAATTCACTTACAAGCATATATTTATTACAAAAACTAATGAATGAAAATTACAGCTTAGTTTAGATCAAAGTACTGAAAATTAACAATTATGAGTTAAATTTACAGAAATTTAATGCCAAATTCAATGATCAATCAAAAATATTACAAAACATAAGACTTTTAAATGCATACTGGCCGCTGGTATCAACAAGTTCAGGTAATTCTATTTTCGAAATCATGTTTTCTCTTATAATAAATTTCCTCTGTCGTTTCTGGCACTTTCTGATTGGTTCCAACAGCAGCCATTATTTTTACTTTAAACTCGTTTTCTTCAATAATCGTCACAACTTAAGGATACAATGTATTTTCGTACTTCACCACACACCAGTCACCAGTTTTTTTCTCTGTTTTTTCTTTTTATTCCTTAAAATACTAACTAAACGAAACCCTACATTTTGTTCATTTCTGGTTAAATGGTCATCGTGAATGTGCGGATCTTCAGAAAATTTTTTGATACATTTTGCTTTTTCTAACATATTTCAATACTATCGAGAGTGACTTTTATTTATGAATCTGTAATATCCACATGACTTTTCTCATACCCCTTCTACAGCGCATCTTTTCTGCAGAGTTCAGTGGCATTTTAATGCAAAACAAAATATATTTCGATTGAAAGAGATAAACTATTTTTATATTTGTTTTTTCCAAAACATATTTAATAACTTTAAATCATAACAGAAGTCATTTTTGAATAATTCATAGTACATTACCTGCTAAATATTCTGAATGCAGTGATATTGTTTAAAGAGAATTAATATCTTAATAGCCAAAAAGAAGCATGTAATTTATAATAAAGGTGTATTGTAATCTTATTAAAAACAGACATTTTAAGAAATATGAGTAATCTAAGTTAAGTAAGTACAGTAGTACAATTAAAAGAATTATTGAATAAATTACTTCTATTAACCACATAAGTTTTATTTACAATTTACTTTATTTCGAAACACAAGTATTGAAGTTCTACTAAGGTAACTTACGTTATCTCCATATGTGGGTAACTTACGTTACACGTTTTGATTGTAGCACAAAAAATTAAATAAACAATATTCAAAAGAAAAGTATTGTTATTTGCTTAGTACACATCTATAAGATAGAAAATATAACATAGTTAACATTGTATTGCACTTTCTTTATTTGCTGTAAAAACTTCAACATGTTTTTGGTAACTTACGTTACATAGAATAGAGCCTTTTTGAAATTGACATAAATCACTTAATTAAATTGAAAACACTTGTTTCATCAATTCACAATATTAATTTAAAGTGTAATGAACAACAATCTTCCTTTGTCACATTTATCTAATGGAAAAAATTGAAACTTATCAATGTTGAAAGTTTGACCATTTGCTTCACTGAAAATAAAATACTCTAATACCAACTTCAAAGTATTGCCGAAACTAAAAATCTACATTCCTAACAAAAAAATTGTTATAAATAAGAAACTTCTAACATTTTTAAACCAAAAAATATGCAGAACAGTTACATTACTCGAGTTTAATTTTTTCAACGCTTTTCCACACTTGCATGGAATTGCCCATAAGTTAAGAGTTATAATTATATGTTACAATGTACCAAATTATCCTTTCGGAAAATCAGACAATCTCTAATGGCTGTTCTACTAAATACTGAAAGTTAGAAATTAAAATTCTATGTTATAATGTACCAAATTATCATTTCTGAAAATCAGACAATGTATAATAGCTCCTCTACTAAATACTAAAAGTAATGAATAAAAATTTCAAGTACCAAGGTATTAAATTATCATTTCTCAAAATCAGACAATATCTGCTGGCTGTTCTCGTAAATACTAAAAGTTGTGAATTAAAATCCCATGTAACAATGTGCCGAATTATCTTTTCTGAAAATCAGACAATATCTAATGGCCTTTCTCGTAAATTCCAAAAGTTGTGAATTAAAAGAGAAAAAAGAGCCAGCCATGGCAACGGAGAGCTCATTCAGCTTTTCGCGAAATGTCAAACAGTCATTGGTAGATGACCTTAAACTAGCGCCCCCGTTACCATAGTGGCAGACGAAGTTAAAGAAAAGGGATGAGGGGGGAGGATGAAGGGATCTCTCACCTGTGATGGGGACCGGATCCGAGATGGTGGTATCCGTACAGAAGAAAGTGCTCACGTCGGCACTGGTGGACACTGGGGTGTTGAGCGTGTCGTCCTCCATCCCTTCCTCATCTTGGTCCTCCTTCTTCACACGCGCCGCCGGGTTCACGAGGCGAATGTCAACAGTGGGGTGGTGGTGGTGATGGTGAGGGGGGGAGGACTCGGGCCCCCCGACCCCAGCCAGCTTGAAGGTGTCGAAGCTGAGGCTGAACGAGGGGGGCCCCGCGTCCAGGGGGGCCCCCGTCAGCGGACCGATCGTGTCCATGATCATGCTGGACGCAGGGTCCGCGGGGTCCTGGGGATCGGTCACTGTTGGTTGTTGTTTGTGGGACGTCAGCACGCGGATGCGGAGCTCGAGCAATAAGACACTGTTCATCGAGAGCGAAACTGAACCATGACTCGGTTCCGTGGACCGTCAAGTCCGGCGCACGACGTCAAAATGCGCGTAAACCCATTCAACCTGTACTCTTTATACGTCGCCGTTACTGAATGAAGGCCGCTTCCGTGAGCACTTCCATATTTGGCGAGCCGGAACCTGGCCTCCGACCAATCGGGTGGCTATGCGGCTGTTGACGTCGTCGTGACGTCAGAGATGCTTCGCGTTCATTCAATCCAAAGGCTTATTTTTTTTTTTATTTGTTTGTTTGTTTGTTTTTATCTGTCCGACTGATGCCGCCCGATCTGTATTATTATTTATTTTGCGAATTCTGTGGTTTTGTTGTATATTGTATCTATTTCAGACGCTGGACTGATTCCATGTTTGTTTATAGGTTACGTTTTCTTGACAGCTGACTCGGAAGCAGTTGCGCGCCAAAAAAGAAATACTGATGGCGCTGTTTCAAAACTGAGAGTCTCAATTTTGCAACATAAAAAATCCTAATGCAATAAATGTTCATTAATTTGTAAATTATTTCTCCACTTTTACATTTCTTTCTTGATATTTTTCAAAATGCAAAATGTCCAAAAGCTCCAATAAAGAACACTTTCACGGAATAAAATCTTTTTAACAGTGTGCAAACATTAAAGTCAAACTATTTGTTAAAAATTCCAATTATTAATAACCGTAAATATCTTCAAACTTCATTCCATCAATATACTCTTGAAGTTTCTAATATTCATAAATGCAAACATTAAATGTATCTTCTTGAAACAAGTATATCTTTCAAATTACAGCGCAATACAGCAATTATAAGTTTATTTTTAAAATCTTAAAACTCAAAAAATGCAATTCAATTACTCTTATATTTGTAAAAAATGTACAGCACCATTAAGTAAGTTTCTCTCATATTCGAGTGTAATCATTAACCACCTCTGGAAGGAACTTTGCATGCAAAAAGATCTTTTTAAAAATGCATGTAACTTCTAAATGCACATAATTTGGCACGATTGGACGATGGCACTTTGCGATTAGTTGAAAATAATATTTTAATAGATTTTCTCTCAGATATCTAGTTTTCTAATGGCAGTAATTGGTTATATTTATAATTTATCAAGTTGCAAGTATAGTAAAAACAAAAAGCAATTGTTTTAACAAGGAGCACTAAGCAGTTTTCAAAATGCATCTGAAATATTATTTTTGTAAACGTCGATTTTCTCTTTTTTTAAGCTCAGATTCAAAAAGCAAAGACGAAAATCTCAAAATTAGGACGGATGTACAACAGCTTGTTGAGCAACAGGTGCAGTCGTACTCGAACAGAGGTTCTTTTAAAAATTGAGTTGAAATATTTTTAACAAAAATACTTGCAGTTTCAGAAGTGCACTGTACAGTTCGAAACTTTATCAAAAAATCTGTGCACTTTAGAGAGAAAGTCGTGCACACAAATATCAAAAAAAGTATTTTTCTAAAAAATAGTGAGTACCTGAATTTCAAAGCATCAACACAGCTTGAGCCACGAAACCGCTGCTACTCTTCTCTGCACGTAATCTTCATTTTTCCTTTGCTATCCTCTCGTTGCATCCTTCCTATGCACTATGCACAACGCACAAAACAAACGCAGCGATAATTTCTCCCCATCCGTGCACATCGCATCCTTACCAGCGTTCATATAACACCAGCAGCTTCTCTGCTTTGCCAAGGGCTTTCGGAAATCCAAGGTCTCGGGCTCATGAATAATTCCGAGCCTCATTATCGCAGCTTCGGCATTTTCATGACCATATATGGGCACCGAAGAATGCCGAGAGAACCCGAAGTGGTGGTGACGTCAACCTCAGCAGACATCGGAGAAGAGGAGGGATAATGGCGGCTTGTCAAGAAGAGGTGCCAAGTGATGCTGCGCAGTGGATCGTTTTTGTTGGCACAAAGGTCTCTCTATTCCAAGGGAAAAAATGATCGCTTGGATTTTTGTTTATTTTTATGCAGTATTATTTATCTGTGAACTAGATTTGTCTCTCTCTGGCACATCCCACTTTGACAGCTGCAGTTTGTTTGTTGTGTATTTTATGTAATCTTTTGCTCCTATCTAATCTGGATATTATTTAATTTTCTGCTTCAAAAGTATTTCGAACTCTCTTTGCGGGTAGAACCTAAAAAAAGGAAGAAGTCTAATTTTTTTAATGTTTTCTTTTGTGCATTTGCAAATTTCAATTTAATATAATTGCAAAAGAAAATAACTGAACTTTTTGCTGTTAACAAACTAAACCTTTACCGTGTGGGTATGACTGTTGTTTCTACTTTTCGAAAAATATAAACATTTTCAAAACACTGGTAAACTGGTATGTTTCTGAATTAAGAAAAAAAAAAGAAAAAAAAAAAACTGGTATGTTTCGATTTTCATCAATCGGAAATTATTTTTAGGTTTAAGAACTTCAAAATTATTTCCGGCTTTCTTTGAAAAAATCAGAAAAGAAAAAAAAGGAAAAGAAACAGTTTAATGATTTTTCTTCTTTTCTTTTCTTTTGTTCTTGAGTAAGTTTTATTTCAAAAGCAGTTGCAAAAGAAAACAACTGAACGTTTTTGTTTACAAATTAAGCGTTCACCGTTTAGGGATGACTGCAATTTCTACTTTTGAAGCATTTAAAACGGCGCTTTTAAACACTGACATTTTTTAGAATCAAAGATTGTATTTTCAGGAATTGAAAAATGTTTTAAGATTTTGTATATAAAAACTATTTCGGACTTTTATATGTTGTTTACTAGCTGGGAAAATAAAAAATAAAACTAAAAAATAAATAAAGAAATAATGAAAGAAAGAAAAGAAATGGGTAATTTCTCTTTTTTCTTCCTCTTTTATTTTATGCATCTGCAAATTTTATTTTAAAAACAACAGCCAAAGAAAATTGTTGAACCTTGTTGTTTACAAATTAAGCGTTCGCAATCTGGGGAGGAATGTCATTTCTACTTATCGGAACATTTAAATAGGTATTTTTAAACAGCGGCATGTTTATGAATTGAAGGTAATAATTTCAGTAATTGGAAGTTTTTTTCAGGTTAAAGATTTTAAAAATTATTTGAATAAATATATAAAAAGTAAGATAGAAAAGAAGCAGTTTAATGCTCTTTTTTTCTTCTTCTCTTTTGTGCATCTGTAAATCTCATTTCAAAAGAAAAGAAAAAAGCTAAAGATAGAAACTGCAATTTGTGACTGTAACTGAAATTTTGGAGGACTAATGATCCCCCTCCCCGTTCTAAAAAAAAGAACATCAACGTTATTCAGCACTAAAGAATTATTACTCACATTAATTGTGAGATTTTTTTTACCATTTCCAGTAAATTTAAAGATTAACATAGCATAATTATTTCGACTATTATGCGTAGGTAAATGAACTATTTGGTAAAATAAAAAAATTTGAAAAGTAATCCTAAAATTAACGTAAAAAGTTTGTATGAAATGTTTTATCTTTGTTTATGTATTCATTTTGTTTTTAATGTATTTTTTTTATCAGTTGTTTATTTTGAACAAAGAATTTTCTTTTCGTGAACAGGCTGATCAGTGGTTAAAAATAGTTCATCTACACTAAGTTGAGGAAAGTTTGCAGCCTTTAAAATAGCACAAAAAGCCATTTTAAATGTGATGTAGATCAATGTGGGGCAAAGCGAAACAGTTACTATAGCTTACCTTTTTCAAAATGCACAATTTGGAAATTTGTTATGCAAATTTCAGTACTTAGAAAAACAATGTATTTTGTAATAAAACTTGCATTGAAATATTTTTTTCAATTTCTGGCAGCAAGTTTGTATATTCAAAAAAAGTTTTTTTTTTTTCATAACTCAAAGTGAAAACCATAATATTTTAGTAATGAAATACGCTAGGGAATGTGGGGCAAAGTGAAAGAGTTGAAATGGTATGCCTCTCTTATAATTAAAAAAATGCATTTTTTTTTTGGAAATAGCAGTACATAAAGAAAAAACAATGTCTTTTATAATAAAACTTGCATTGAAATATTTTTTTTCAATTTCTGGCAGCAAGTTTGTATGTTCAAAAAAAGATTTTTTTTTTCATAACTCAAAGTGAAATCTATAATATTTTAGTAATGAAATACGCTAGGGAATGTGGGACAAAGTGAAAGAGTTAAAATGATATGCCTCTCTTATAATAATAAAAAAAAAATGCTTTTTTTTTTTTTTGGAAATTACAGTACATAAAGAAAAAACAATACCTTTTATAATAAAACTTGCATTGAAATATTTTTTTCAATTTCTGGCAGCAAGTTTTGAATGTTCAAAAAAAGTTTTTTTTTTTTCCATAGCTCAAAGTGAAATCTATAATATTTTAGTAATGAAACACGCTAGGGAATGTGGGGCAAAGTGAAAGAGTTCTCCTCTCTTATAATAAAAAAATGCATTTTTTTTTTGTAAATTGCAGTACATAAAGAAAAAACAATGTCTTTTATAATAAAACTTGCATTGAAATATTTTTTTCAATTTCTAGAAGTAAATTTGTTTATTCAAAAAAAAAAAAAAAAGTGGAAATTTTCTTTATATTTTCCAAAGCGCAAAGAGAAAAATAAAATATTTTAGTTATGAAATGTATTATTGAATGCAGGATAAAGCGAAATGGTTAAAATAACCTACTTTTTTGAAATGATATAAATTGAAATTTGCTTTAAAAATTACAGTATATAAAGAAAAACAATGTATTTTGTTATAAAACTTGCATTGAAATATTTTTGCCATTTCTAGCAGTAAATTTGCACAATAAAAAGGGGGATTTTCTTCTTCATTTTTTCTTCTTTTCTTTCATAGAGCAAAGGTAAAAAATATAAAATTTTAGTAACATACTTCACTTTATTTTATCATCGAACTTTTAGTTTCAATTTTTAATTTAAAAAGTGTCTACAGTGTATTTAATAATATTATGCATTACGGTATGATTAAAAGTTATATCTGACGCTTTATATCTAACTTTTTTATAATTTGCAAATGACGAAAAACATAACCTACGGTAAAGTTACTGCGCACAGCAAGAAATAAATTGTTGTTTTTACTGTATAATTCTGAAATCAGAGGTTTCAGCTTAAAACTGTAGAAGCGCAGTAATAAAATGTAAAACGAGCGCTCTTACAGTTTATAACTGTAAAACTAGCAATTTTACGATTTATTACTGTAAAATTAGCAACTTTACAGTTTATTACCATAAAATTATCTGTATTATACTGTAAAAACAACAGTGTAATACAGGCAGTAGAGGTTAAAGTTTAAAACTGAAAAAGCACAAAAATAAACTGTAAAACTAGTCATTTTAGTTTATAACTGTAAACTAGCAATATTACAGTTTACTACTGTAAAATTAAGCAGTTTTATAGTTTGTTATCGCAAAATTACTATAAAATTAGCTGTATTATATAGTAAAAACAACACTCATTTTTTATAGTGCAGTGATAATGGGAATTTACATGTAATTTCTCTGAAATTTCTTACGCGGACAAAGTCGTAGCAGATAACTCTAGTAAGATCATAAAATGGCATTTTTGTAAACAATGTCATTGATCCCTGCCAGCAAATAGAAAATTTAAGGGTATTATGTACGAAAGCAGCTCAAATTGAAATGTAAATTATTCTCAATTATTTAAAATGAGAAGTTCTTTGTTTGAAAAATATTTCAATGCTCAAAATAGGGAAAGAATTTAACAACCGCAAAACAAGTATTTTCAGGAAATGAAATTAATTAACTCGAATTATTTTGCTTTGCTGCTCGGAAGGAAAAAAAATAATAATCGCAGTTTAGTGAAGAGAATCAGTTGGTGGTCTACTGAAGAATAACTTGAATCGAGATTTTTATGAGCAAAAAATAATGATTACTGTAGTGTTGCATTTCTAATGATTTAGGGTAATGGCAGTAGGCCTATTAAACTTGATGTTTATTTAGAAACGAATGATACATTCCAACCATGAGCGCATATTTAAGTACATATTTTAAACTTTTAAGAAACACTAAAGATTTAACATAAAATTGACTTACAATTGCCTTTCCAAAATATATTATTCGCTTCTGATGTATTTACCATTCTTCTAAGTGTATCATAATATGTCGCTCTGAATAAAATATTCACATAATTCTGAAGCAATTTTAGCTAAATTTATGTGATATGTCTAAGCCTACATTTTTATCTACCCATACACCAATAGCCTCAAAAAAGCAGAAGTCAAACACAGGAGGAAAGCCTGGATAATCTTCTATAATGACCTGCTCTCCATAAAAATAAAGAGAAGAAATGGATCAAATTAGAGATAATGTGAAATAGAAATAAGTTCCTTAACCCTTAGTTTGGCAATGTATCCTACAGGATACATCACTTTCTTCATTTTTTAATTTGAATTAGGCGCCCTCTAAGAGGCTGGTTTTTTAACCTATAGCATTAGTCGAACCTTCTTTTTCAACTTGTCTTTACTGTGGCTATTTACAAAGCAACGCTTTCAGTATTAAGCTTATAAGTGTTACAGTGTGTTCTACCAAAACAACATGGCGACACGTAGATTACAGGTATGTTCTCTTTTATTTTTTAATTTCTTTTGTATTTTGATTTGTATAATAATTTATAGATAGATGTAGTTGTATTGTAAAAACTATATAATATGCATTTTACCCGAAAAAACTAAAATAAAAAAATTTTGTAAATTTTTTTTAATTTTTGATATGTACCAAACTAAGGGCTAATAACAAAAGAAACCGCACCTTTGAAGTATTTCGTTGGCTTAAAGTTAAACCTCACATTCCCTTCATTTATAAATTTTTATTAACTAAGTTTCTCCATGAAAAGTAAATAGTGCTTTTTTTTAGCAAGTGACAGTTGCTTAGAGATAGTTATAGTACGTGCTCAAGGTGATTTAGGGATTTTTATCAAAATTTTAGTTACGTTCAATGCACCGCCAACTCGGTTATTTTGATCCATGGATTGCAGTTTCGTGCTTATTATGCACTCATCAGCCTGAAATTCGAAAGTAACCGAGTTGGAGGCAAAAATTCTCTTATGGAGCAAAGAGAGCCAAAAAAAAAAAACTGGTAGCTAATGTGAAATTAGAATACCAGCGAGCGACCGCACTTGGTACGGTACAGCTCGTAAATTTTAATGAAATTAGAATACCAGCGAGTTCATGTTCCTACCTCAGCCCTTGCTTAGGAGCGGTTAATCACTGCTTTATACTAGTTACGCTATTTATAGAAATATAAATGGTATTCCATAATAACCCTCCTCTCCTCTTTTAGCATATACGTTTGTATTCATACTTAGAGGAAACTCGCCTAAGCTGCACCCCTCAGTCCTAAGTCGGATTTCCACCTTATTTTGCCAAATGCGAAAACATGTCGTCCAAAGCGTTTGTTCATTCCTGAATCGGAACAGTTCTCCCCTTTTAATGCACTTGTGTTATCCGACTACATTTTCTGAAAGCACAAATAGTTATGTAATGAAATTTAGTATGTATAACTTAAGTAGTAAAGTAGTATTTTCTATCTATGCAATTTTTAAAATTAATGAAAAGACTGCAGCTGGGGGGACAATTGGAAAACCTTTGACGGACTCTCAACAATGAAAAATGAACATTTCTCAACATTAGGGGTGCACTGATAAGCAAATTGGTCGATTACCGATTAATCGGCTGTTGATAGTCGGCCGATTAATGATAAATATGCTCATTCGTAATGCTACCAATTTCTCCATCACTTTTTTTCTTCTGACTTTTACAATTCCGATTTTAGACATTTTTAATAATTTATGTCTGACAGAATTTTTTTTTCCTTTTTCCTAATTTTAACCAAAACAATTTCAAAATCTTAACTAATGTTCATATTATTGTTAATAAAACTGCATCAAAACAAAACATTATTAGCAACTATGTTAACTAGACATAAACATTTTTTTAAAAGTAGAGCACTCTAATTTAAGAGTACTTTTCAGTAAAATTTTATTTTCCAATTATTAATAGCAATTTAATTCAAGACACCTATTTGAAAAATCTATGGATTATTTAAAATCACTGTGCTAAGAAGAAAAGATTCGACACACGAAAAATGTAGCAGCATTCTCTATGTTTGTATATTTTTTCAAAATAGGAAAAATAATTTATTACATAATTTAAATAAACTGTAAGGATGTTTTTTAACATTTCATTTTTTGAATTATTTGTTTTATTTTATTTATTTATTTATTTTTACTTATTAGATTTTCCTTCCATATTACCACTTATGTTAGCAGAGAATTATTTGTGTATAGTACATAAATTTATTCATCGTACTTCCTTGTTTATAGCATGCATGAATTAGTTTTATTTAAATCGTTTTTTCCGTTGGTTGATCGGTAAAATTTGACTGATTATACTGAAATCAACAACTCATGTTTCCGCATTCCAATTTAAAAGTTCATGAGTTGAATAAATACTTATAATTTCATATGAAAATCAGCTGTGAGGGCTATCTTTGAATATTCCAGTCCGTTTTACACACCTGTAGTGACAATTACATCAATTCATGAACTATTTGTTTTATTTTTACCCTATACACTTTAATATTACTTGTTATAGTAAAGTTCGCAGAAAATTAAATTTGCTTTCTCTTACTACAATTTTTCACCGTAGTTTCTTAGTGAAAGTATACTTTGAAAAATAAAATAAAATAAGTAATTTTTCTGCCGATTAATCGGCGCAATTTTGCCGATTATTAATAATCAGCAAAGATTCCGATTATGGCCGATTAATCGGTGCATCCCTACTCAACATATTTTCATTTTCTGATTATTTATTGCATAAACATAAATTATTAAATAGATGCCATATATTTTTTTAATTGTTGGCGTAATTTTTTCAAAAAGTGGAAAGGTTCGAATTTGCAACACTTTTTCAAATACATCGTTTTTCCCACCGTTCACTGAATTCAAAACTATTCTGCATAAAGCTTGCGACTATGGTATTCTTGCACAATTAAATGAAGCATGTTTTATGACTGGGCAAGCCATTTTATTTTGAATATTGAAAATAATTGCTGGACGAAAATGAATTGAAAATCCGACTTTGGTTCACCTCTCCTATATACGTAGACCGACCAGTGAATGAATACTTAAGCGAAATTTCGTTTTCAAAAATTCGTAGCATCGCTAAAAATTGTTGCATTTGCCACATGGCAGTCTAAACACTTTAGCAGATATATGTAATTGTTTTTTTTTTAATATTGCGCGAATTTACAGGGTTCTGAATCAGGTTTTTTGGGGGTTTGAAAGGGAAAAAAGTGCCCAGACCCAGGTTACTAAATTCTTTCAAAATGTAGAGTAGACCGACCAGTGAATGAACACTTAAGCGAATTTTCGTTTTTAAAAATTCATAGCATCGTTAAAAATTGTAGCATTTGCCACATGACAGCAAAAACACTTTAGGTGACATATTTAATAATTTTAAAAAAACTGCAAGAATTTTTATGGTTCTGGATTAGGTTTTTTGGGGGTTGAAAGGAGACACCCCAAACAAAAGACAAATGCAGCATTTTCTAGCTGTTTTGTTTTTGGAATTGTGCAAAAGGAAGTGACTACTACCTGTTTGTCTAAGAAAAATGTTTTTAAAACTTATTTTTCCAAGAAAATTACGAGGCGTTCATTCACTGGAAGTGTTCATTCATGGGTCGGTCTACCCTATATCTGCATTGGTGATCATCAAATAGAAAGCATAAAAATTTGTTCAAGCCTAGCTTTCAATCAACAGAAGTGACAGCTTTCCAATATTTACAGCGTTCGAACCGAAGGAATTTTCTGCTTAGGAAACCATTCCAATGGCTGCGCAGGCTCGTTACCAAGGGCTCCGCGGCCCACGCGAGGGCGTGCACTGGGGCGTGGGCCCGGACCGGCCGAGACTCCTACGTTCTGTTCCGGGCCCTGGAACCCGAGAAAACACGGGAATGACATTATTCATTGCTAGTCCTTGCATATCGTTATGGAGAAAATTACGATGAAATAACAGAGATTTAATGATGAAAGGAAATTATTAATGACTGTTTTACGATGTTTTGTTTTTGCTCAGGGAAGGTGCAAGGTTGTTAGGTAAATTGGTCGGAAATATGCCCTTCATTTATCATGTCCAGGGTCCGACGAATCCCAGGCGTCAGGTTTAGCATATGTTTCTTCCAATAGGGTATACCGACCAATGAATGAACACTTCCAGTGAATGAACAAATAGTATTTTTCCTAAAAAATTTTAGGTTTTGAAGTATTTTTCTTAGATGAATTAGCAGAACTAACTCCTTTCTACACATTTCCCTAAAGAAAATACTAGAAAATGCTACATTTGTTCCCTGGTAGGGGTGTTTCTGGGAATTTTTCTTTCGTTTTAACCCCCATAAAACCTGATGCGGAACCGTAAAAGCTTTCCCAACTTTTTATAAAAATACTGCGTATATCATCTGAAGCGTTTTTACTGTGATGTGGAAAATGCTACACTTTTGTCCGACGCTGTAAATGTTTGAAATTGAAAATTTGCTTAAGTGTTAATTCACTGGTCTGTCGCCTGCTCTGCATTTCTTTCAAATTTAAAAATAAATGTTTTCTACTTTATAATATAATATCATGCAATTAAACACTGTAATATCAGTAAAAAATATTTTAAATTGCATATTTACACAAAATAAAATAATGTTATCTTCCAAAACGAACAAGAAAAAGCAACGGTCACACATCATCAAAACATTTCAACGATTCTATCGATTTTTTTTCATCGTTGCCATTATAAAAAAATAGTTGCACAAACGATGATTAAATTAAATAATACAAATAAATATAAAATACTGTAGACGGTAATAAATTCACGATTCTAGAGCTCGAAGACGTTAACTTATGGTGATTTAAGAACCCACGGAAAGAAGTAAAACATCCCATTCTACATTTTCTCATCGCTTTATAGATAACCAGAATATCCTCTCCCTCAAGTCTTCACTTTGAAAATTCACTTCAAAAGAATAAAAGAGGAAAAAAACCACAAACATGAAGAACCCACGAACAAATGACTTTCTGCTCTAAAATATAAAAACATAAAATTTAACCCATTAATGCCTGACATTTTTCTTTCCAAGGATATTTCGTATACTGGTTACAAATAGTGTTTAATGAACAGGAAAAACAATAAAAAAAATATTAAGTTAAAAAGTAATTTTTTTTTATTAAGGAAAGAAAAATCGTCCCTTAAAAGTTACTATAGACCCCAAAGGGTACATACTTTTTTTCACTAAATTTTTTTTCTGCCACGATATAATATTCAAAAAGACATTTTATAAGAAGAAATAAAATCAGCAATTAACATAAACTGGGAAGCTGGGAATAACTTTGAAAACTTAGCTTTTTTTCTTGAGATAGTGAACGATGGAATATTTGATAAAGATCATATTAAAACTGCTGCAGAACACACTTTTCAATGGTTATTTGCTGCAATCTGTTAATAACGAATTGAAACAATACCAAGGTACTAATTGAACACTACTATTTGGCTGAAATGTTCATTTTGGGGAAATTCAGACCCATTTTTTTGGACCGTCCCTAAGAAGGGACGCTAAGCATTAATGGGTTAAATTCCGAATTATCAGTAAAAAATATTTTTAATTACATATTTACTCAAACTAAAATAATATTCTCTTCCAACAATGAAAAAGAAAAAACAACAGTCACACACCATCAAAACATTTCAATGATTCTATCATATTTCTTTTATCGTTGCCATTATATAAAAATATCGCAAACGATAATTAAAATAAATAATACAAAAAAATACCGAACATTATATTGTAGATGGCAATAAAGTCGCAAATATAGGGCTTGAATACGTTAATTTGCGGTCATTTAAGAAACTACGGAAAGAAGCAAAATACCCCGTTCCACGTTTTCTCATCTCTTTCTAGACAGAGCAGAATTTCCTCACCTTCAAGCTTTCGTTTCAAAAATTCACTTTAAAAGAATAAAAAATTAAAAACCCACAAATAAATGGCTTCCTGCTTCTAAAATATAAAAACCCCTTTGCCCTTACCCATTTTTTACCCATTTATTTTAACTGATTTAGTACGTTTCATCTGAAGCCAACCATTCAATATCTTATTGCTACCTATTTCTAACATAAAATCTCTTAATATCCAACTTTTCGTACTTTATTCGGATTGTTTACTTCTCTAAGTCCAATAATTAATGCGGCTATTTGTAAGCCGTAAACATGTGCGTGCAATATTTTTTGTAATTTATGTACAATTCATACGCTTAAATTTAGCACTTTGTTTTGTTTTTCGTCATGAATTTCTTTCCCTGCATTCTTCATCATTCCTTTCCAAGGATTATCACCACAATTAAAGCTACTGTGTTGAAAATTCTGTTAATGGATGTTTTTCATCGCCTCGTAACTCTTCTATTGTTGCAGAGATGAAAACACAGAAAGCAATTAATTCTTCTGATGTGAGTACTGTGAGGTAGAATCAAAAATATTTTACGCACATCCTACACGTCTAGATGATACCGCCAACTTGTTAATGAGAGTATTAATCGTGCTAATTTTCTTAAGTACCGCCGATGGCTCAAAAACAGGTGTATCCACAGCCGTCTGAAGGTGGCCTACCCACAGTGGCAAAGATTAGACCCGTAATTTGATTTCGAGCCAATGCTATTAAATATCAAAATTATACAAAATCGTCCTTTCTAATTGAATTTATCTGATACTATTAGCATATGCATGCTTCATTCGCTAAAGGCAGAAATAGACTGCCATACGTCTTTTATAGTGGCTTTCGAATGTCTCACGTGTGTGGTAACTCGATATTATATTGACGCCAGACAATATTAAACACAAATTTCTTACATTTATGACGAACGAGAGTTGAGGAATTGCCTTCCTTTATAGTTTTGTACAATGATTTATTACTTACTGGTTAATAATAAGTTTTTTTTTTTTTTTGATTTATTGTTTTTATAGGAGGGTATTTTTTTCAAAATATTAACTCATTTACTTGTTCTTTAAAGTTTTTTTTCAAGACTTTTCAATTTTTGAGTATTTATTAAGTTTTTTCTTTTGATGATAATAATATTTCACTGGTGAAGCGATTTTTTTAGCAAGCGGTGAATGTAACCCCAGTAGTGTTCAGGGCATAGGTCCCTTTGCATTCATCACCGCGCCAAATGCGATAAAATTGTCGATTCAGCAGAGCAAACTCCGATTTGGGGATAACATTAGCGAAAAGGAAGTTCTCCAAAATTTCCACATAGAAAAAAAAAACCTGGATCCGCAAAATGTTGCCAAAAGGCTTAAAAATTAAGTTAGAGAAAATAACCCACCCACAAACAAGTGTCTCATTTTCGAAAAGTGTATGCTGCATTTTTGAAACATAAGCACAAGTAATACACCGCCAACTTGGTTTTTTCGATCCATGGACTGCAGTTTCGTGCACAGTGGAACTTCAGTCCGTGGATCTAAATAACCGAGTTGGCGGTGTATTGCATGTTCCTACCTTAGCTCCTTGCTTAGGGGCGGTAACTCACTGCTTTATAAGTACAAGTGTTTGCATTTTATACTTTCTAAAATTACACTTCCTTCTATGCTTTGTTAAATTAGTCTTTGTCTAAGGCTTTTATAATTTGTCCACTGTTTTTTGAAGTTTAGTTTTGAAGTGGTCTTTGCAGTTCTTGATATAATGTAATTTTCAACAAGCAATTGGTGAAAATGTACCCTCTTGCTGCACCCCCTCGCAATCATTAGACATAAATATATATTTAATATTTTTCGTGATGTACTTTGTAGTTTAAGTATTTGTTGTTCGTCTTTTGTTTTAAATGAATTGAATTTTATTTATTTAGTACAAATAACACTGGTTTACAGAAAAAAAACTTTTTTCTGTTAAATGGAGAAAAATACTTAATCTTGGAGAAAAATGATGCATTGAATTCAAATACGTAAACAGTTTTTCTCCATCACCCATGTAACATTCGACTTAAGTTTGAAAGAAATGCGCATATTCACGTGCATGGCTAATATTAAAATAATGATAAAAAACTTAGCTATTGTTTATTTCTTCCAGTAGTTGGCATCACAACGATCCCTATTAAGTTTCTAGCATTAATCAGCAAAAAAATATTCACTTGGACTATGAGCGGCCCTCCAAAGGTGCTTTTCTTCAATTTGATGTTAAAAAAAACGGGGAAATTCTGGTTTTAAGTATTCAAATCCAGTACCAGTGCTACAAAGTCTTTAATAAGTTTTTGAAAAGTCCCGCTTTATTAGGAAGGGCCAGTAGAATAACAGGTCCAGTAGCTTCTTTTATTTTCCTTAAATAAACTCTTTTTGCCACTACTTTCTAGTTCCTAGAGAAAAAAACAACATTGTGCAAAATCCAAGCAGTTCATAAAATTTGTTTGATTTTAGGCCAGAAAAATTTGTCCCACAATGTGTGTTGTACTAAATTATATCTAATGTAACATTTTCCATACGCTTCCATCATTGTGACTAAACATGCTAGTGGCTCCGACTGCCGAAAGCAACGTGTTTCAATCAGAGAATAATATAGCTTTTAAACTAGTTTCAAAAGAGTTGATACCAGCTTTCATGTGTTTTATATTAAAATACGAACATTGCCGTTATGGAGTCAATACTAATGCAGTATACTAATGCATTTTCCTAAGAGTAAAAATGTGTAAGTTCCTTACTTTTCTATTCAAATATAAAGCACAGAAAATAATTCAATTCAAAAAGCTTATATCAGGAAAATTGGTATCATTAAGACTGTCTACCATGTCGCCACTGTAGCAACAACAAACCTGAATACCTATATCCACATTTTGTGTCATTATAACAAGATATTGATTGTTAATTATGAGTTTTTATCATTACGTGATGTAGGAAAACGTGGAAAAAATAAATACTTAAAACCCATGATTACGCAAACTTGATTATGATGGAAAAATTCTGATTAGATATTTGAAATCAGCGTCAAAAATTACCCAGGAAACACTATAAATGTTTCATTTGGCAAAATCTTTGTTAATCAGTGTATAAAGAAAATTCATTCAAAAACAAAAAACTTTTTTTCCCTCGAAAAGTTTGAGCGCAGTGCAAGGGCACCCCTTTGCCCCTTCCGGCGCCCATGATTGGAAATCACTGCAATTGCGGAGGAAGCATTTTTTCGGGCTAAATTGTTTTTACAAAATAATATCTTCTAGATACACGGAAGCTCTTTCTGTTTGCCTTTTTTGTCCCTTCACTTCATTTAACCTTGGAAGTTCCACTCCGTCTTCAACAAAGTTCAAACCACTTCATTTGTCCAAGTCCCATATTGGGCTATCCTCAAGTTACGGAATCATAAAAATCTTGCTTCATCCTTGTAGCGGCATAAACACTGGAGAGAGAGAGAAAAAAATCCCAAGTTCACGAACTCCTTGTGTTGTCGTTGTCGCCATGTGACGTAACAAACAGATCGGCTGACCGCTTGCCTATTTAGGGGTAGGTGTCAGATGAGGGGCCGCCTACGGCCGGCAGGTGATACGGCCCACATGGGTTCATAAACCGTACTGATTTGGGCATCCCGAAAGCATTGAACTCTCGGAGTTGGTTTCCGCGGGCAAAATCATTTATTTCAAGGTGCATGTAATGATAGACAGTGGGTGGCCATTTGCGACTATGTTGCATAAATTCAAATTAGCCAGCTGAGAATGATGGGAGGTTTGAAGGTTTCTCGATATAAACAAAAGCTGAGGAATACTTTATGCCAAATCGTTTGCACGGGTGGGCCAATTTTACGCATATACAGTAAAGCAGTGCTTATGAGTCTCCTATTTAGAAATCTTTTACATTTATGCAACGTTTTCTTAAAGTCTCAAATCATTTGTAATCGTTTTAATGCAAAAACGCATCGCTGATACGTCTCGAAATATCGGTTTAACGAAGAGCCGCGTCGTTTCTGCTCTCTGAAATTAGAGAATTTCTGCTTGTTTAAGTTTCTTGGTTTCTATAGAGGGTTTAATTCTCTCTGGTATTTTAAGTCAAATGAAGGGGGGGGGGGGGAAGCTTATTCTTTTTGTCAAAGTATGATTTAAAAATAGATTTAATAAACTGGATTGAATTCCTAATGCTATGATCATTGAATAAAGGCAACCAGCGGTTCAGACAACTATATATTTTTTTTACATTCAATGCCTGCATGTACATTTAAGCAAAATAGTGTTATAATTACATTAATAGCTGAATATATGTAAAGTATAATAAGTATTTGATATATTCTGCAATAAAGGAATGATTTCTTTTTCCATAAAAAATTAACTTAGATTTTTTGAGAAAACTGAAGTTGAGTGTAAAACTATTTTAGATCAGCTAAAATTCGTAACATAAAAAACTTCAGTAAAATTTAACATCTATTATGTTTGCATAAAATTTAAATAAGTAGAGTTTAATTTGTAAAAATCACAGTCATTTGTCTACGTTCCGATTATACGTCGTTTTTTCTATACGTTGGTTTACGTCAATCCGTTGAGACACGTAAAACCGATGCTTTGCTCTACTTGCAATTTGTTCCCTCTCTTGAAAAGGTATCATTAAACAAAAGTTATTTATGATATGCCACAAATTAATAATATGATAACCAAATTTTGAAAATATTATGTATTGTCATATATCTTGATCTTAAGCGGTAATAATTTTTCTACTGGAATCAACTACATATGTAAAAACATGGTTAAAGCATCGGCAGATAGGTGACGTTATACAAACTAAGTAAAATTGTTTTACTATTTCACATCTATCCACTATTTTACTCCTTGCCTCACATTCCCCATCATATAAAAACATAAAGACCATTCTTAAAAGAGAAAAAAAAATCTCGTTTTGGAACTTAGACTGGTAATAACTAGTGAAAACATTTCAACAGTTTTAACTAGACCGCTAAAATCTGAAAACTGCATCAAGAGCCAAATCAGTCTGCACCTCTTTTGTTGCGTCGGGTGAACTAAATTTCCTTTGGAAGAGAGTGCTATAAATAGTTATTTACGCAAGGAGAGTAATGAGTTTAATAAATCTTATTCATCGTTAATTACACCAAATTACCTCGTTTTGTACTTCCGCTCGGGCAGAAAAAAATCTCACACTCTGTCTTTTTTTTTTCTCCTTAAGGCACAATGAATGTTGTGGGTAAGTGATGTCATGGAGGATGCTTAACACTTGAACTGAGATGGCATCAGTTTGGTCTGTGACATCATGCTTTACTTTTATTCAGGTAATTGAGGCAACCGAAAATTCAAGGGCAAATAATAGCGCGTATGGAGCTTTAATTAATGGACAGATGTACTAAATTATGAAAACTATTATTAAAGATAAATATTCCAAATTGTGGTGATTGGAATGAGAGTTAAGTAAGTGCTGTCTATTAATGATATCATACTCTTTTCACCGTTATTACCCCTTTTGTCACTTCCCTCACCTTATCTCCCCCCCCCCTTGTCACAAGTGCTATTTCTCATAAATATATCCTTATAAAGAATGCGTGATGTCACACTTCTTGTTCCCTCTTTCCCTGATACCCCAAACTGCTGCTATTTTACATAACCCCCTCCACTGTCCCTCACGTGGCATCACTTGTGGATAGCTTCTTACATCCTATCGTATCTTACATTCCTCACAAGAAAACTTACAGACATTAGTGCAGCTGTTGCTTTGAAATAGTCACATCATGTGTTTAAAATTTAAATTGATGTCCAAATATAAAAATATTTAAATATTCAAATACTTCAATAATTCCTTCAAAATGCTTTTTCTGCTTGGTGCAAAAGACAGCCATATGTACTTTAAAAATTTGTAGACGTATCACAATGAAGCACTTAGCTGTGGAACGCAAGATTTTTACAAAGATATCAGAAAATTTATAAGTTGTAATTTTATTCATCTTCTTGGAGTAAACATCAATTGTTGGTTGCTTGCATCAACAACCAATTAAATCATACTTATTCCTTTTTGTAATCTTTCGCTGTTGTTCTAATATCTTTAATAGAAATCGAAAAACACGATGATGATATAAAATCCATTGTAGGTTTTTGCCGTATTGTTTAGAAAAGAAACGAAAATACAATACTCTATTCATATTTTTAGTAAATTCGCTAAGATTTAGTAGAAGAGTAATTTGGAGTCATTAAATAGAAACTTTTGCCAATGTGTCTGGCAATGCAGCAGCCCGTGTTTTGAAGCAGGAAACACCGAGACATTTAAAGCAGGGGTAACCACAGGGGAGGATTATGGCGCAAGTTGCGCCATCAAAATTTGGGTGGGGGGGGGGATTTTTAAAACTTATTTATATATTAAAACTATTTATTTATTTTTTTTTATTTAAATTATTCACTGGTTTTTTTAAACAAAAATTATTCATTAATTTATTTTTTTAATTTCAATTATTTCTTTATTATTATTTTTTATTTATTTGTTTATTTATTTAGTATGTGTGTGTTTAGAATGTCTGGAAGAGAAAAAAAGCGATTCTATTCTGCTCATACTTAATACTTTTAAAAAATTGATAATATATGTAAAAAATAGTTATAATTAAAAAAAATAAATATTAAAAATAAATAAATAATATTTAAAAAAATAAATGAATAATATTTAAAAAATAAATAAATTATATTAAAAAAAATAAATAAAATAAAAAAGAGGGATAAAAATAAAAAGCACAATAGGGTTGTGAAAAATTTGGGGGGGGGGAGGATTTGCACCATTGAGCTTGGGGGGGATGGGCACCCCTGATTTAAGGTAATAAAACACGTTTGGAGTTTGAAAATTCAAGAGCTAAATAAAAAAAAACACTTCTGTATACACTGTAAAAAATGGATGTTTTTACCGATGTATATACAGCTAGTTTTATAGTAAAAAACTGGACATCTGCTGTTAGTATTATACTGTAAAAACAACAGCTTATTTTCGCAGTGTAGAGTGTGACATTTATATGATAAGTATTCACGTCATTTCACTGTTAATAAATTTGAAAAAGAAAATTTTACTTCACTTTTATGGGTTTTCTACATATTTTTCACACATTTCGAGAACAAGTGAGGTGAAAAAAAAGTTTTATGTAAATACATATTTCATTTTAAACTTTGGACCAGTCACATAGTAAGACCTATAGTTTTTCATGGTTTGGGGTCAAAATGTCGCGGCCGAAATGTCGCGGCCAAAATGTCGCCAAGCCAAAATGTCGCGGGCTAAAATGTCGCGGGCCAAAATGTCGCCAGTCCAAAATGTCGTCGAGCCAAAATGTCGCGGGCTAAAATGTCGCGTGTCCAAAATGTCGCCGGTCAAAAATGTCACCGGTCCAGAATGTCGCCGGTCCAAAATGTCGCCGGTCCAAAATGTCGCCGGTCAAAAATGTCGCAGGTCAAAAATGTCGCAGGTCCAAAATGTCGCCGGCCCAAAATGTCGCCGGTCCGAAATGGCGCCGGTCCAAAATTTTTCCAGTCCAAAATATAGCCGTTCCAAAATGACGCTAAGTGCATAGTACAGATTTAATGTTTCCAGTAATTCACAAATTCAATACAGCCTAATTATGTAGCTCAATTTTACTAATAAGCTTATCACGATATGATAAATACACCTGTTTGGTAACCTTTTTTTAAACGTAGCAGTTAATTTATTAATAAAAATGTAACTAAGCTGATTTCTTCTAAAGCTTAAATTATTTCAGTACCAAAATAATGCCATAGTTTTCTCAGTGCTGTACTTAGGGCCCAGGAAAACTAAATTTCTTCCTTTTTATACGCTTTTATTAGTTTCACATGTGGGTTTGTTTGGTTTTTTTGTTTGTTTGTTTGTATGTATGTAACTCTGAGTCAAAGATAAAATTCATGTTCTTTACAAATGTAAAAGTAATATGTTTAATACCATTATTATTACTAAAGGCTAAACTATATTGCATGTTGATGTGTAATAAGTGCATTTGCCATTAGTTCTGAGTTGGGCATCGATCGCCCACAAACCGCATATTATAAGTGCAAGTAAACTTGGCGGCTATTCAACAGTTTTCAAAATCCTCTTTTGAATTTGATTTACTCTAAAAGCGTATTTTTTAGTTTTTTTAAACTATATTTAGGATTATTTCTTTTTTTTTTTCACGCAAAGAAATTATACAAGTACGTTTGCTGTAAAGGCTGTTTTTTTTCCTTTTGCAAAAACGGAATACAGGTTAATCACCGCGTAGCCGGCAATTTTCTTCTAGAACATTTTCTTTAAGAGTTGTTTGGGGACGTTTGAAATCAAATTAGTTCATGGAATTATTGCTCTCTTTGTAACAACTGAGTGGTGGAAGGGGAGGTGAAATGTCAAAAGAAAAAATGGTACTATATTCAACTCCACATTTAAATACTGATTGTAACGAAGGTACAGTACCATGTCTGAGCTGATTAACGCCAGAAATGAATAAGCATCTCTCCCTTTAAGACCATTCTACAAACAAAATTTTGTCTGAATACTTGCATTACTTCTTGATATACATCTCTCACAAATAATGAAAAATAAAAAGTTCAATTGCTCTGCTTCCTCGATGATGTGGCGTATCTTCTGAAGGCTTCCTAATGAGCCAATTTTTATTTGATTTCGTTTGAACCTTCTTCAGACATAGTAATCACGCTGTACTGAAAACGTTGCATTACATTCTTGCATGTAAAAACTTGGAAGAACTAGCAGCAAAAACCAATCAGCACTGAATTACATATTGGTTGGTACATGTATGTACCAAATTTCATTCTTATTCACGCAGTAAGTTTTGTGGTAGAGTCGCCCCCAAAAAATGGGTCACGCAGATACACATTTTCCTTTAAAAAAATAAACGATAAAATTGAATTAAGCACAGACCACAACGTGTAAATTCTTCCAAATTGACAATTTTTCACTGATCCAATACTTTCTTTTACACATTTTATGAAAAAAAAATAAAAACACCTCTATTATTTAAAAAACTTAGACTTGCTTTCAATCATGTAAGAAATTTTAACAAAAACCAAGTTTCAAACATTGTATATCTGTCTTATTCATTTCACTGTTCCTCAACTTCTTTTTTAACACATATATTTTCCTTTCGATATCAATTAAACTTGTCTTGGGCTGCTAATCTATTCATTTTTAAGTTGGTAGATAGCGAGTCACGGTGAAATAAGCTATTGTAAATAAATAACGTACGCTTGTTTGAAAACTATTTGTTTCTTGGAAAACGCTCGAAACAGTTACAAGCTGAAAAGGTAATTTTTTTTTAGTATTTTTCAAAAATTTTAGTCCATATTATCGTTAACGCACACGTTCATCAACAGCAATTAGCAATCTTTTCCTAATTTGGTGTAAAAAAGCCTTTTCATATGTTTTACTTTTTGGTACTAACTGTATCAATATCGGACCTTCTACATTTTGTCTGACGATATTTGGACTGGCGACATTTTTGACCGGCGACATTTTTGACTGGCGACATTTTGGACCCGCGACATTTTGGACACGCGACATTTTTGACCGGCGACATTTTTGACCGACGATATTTTGGACACGCGACATTTTTGACCGGCGACATTTTGGACACGCGACATTTTTGACCGGCGACATTTTGGCCCGCGACATTTTTTCCCGGCGACATTTTGGCCGCGACATTTTGGCTCGCGACATTTCGGCCGCGACATTTTGACCGCGACATTTTGGACCGCGACATTTTGGCCGGCGACATTTTGGACCGGCGACATTTTGACCCGCGACATTTTGGCCCGCGACATTTTTTCCCGGCGACATTTTGGCCGCGATATTTTGCCCCGCGACATTTCGGCCGCGACATTTTGGGCGTATACCGATTTTCATACTAAGTAGTCCATTAGACTAGTCCATTTTTAGCCTACTTTCCCGTTAAAAATAAAAGAAAGACGAAAAAAGTATTAAAAGTGGCTTAATGCATCTGAAAAATATCGCCAAGTCCAAAAAATATCGCCAAGTACGAAAAAAAAGGTAAAATGAATATCGAAAAAGTAAAAATTTGAAAGTAGAGTATTGAGATGGGGAATTTGTGTGTCGGTCGGTCGGTCGGTCTGTCCCCCCCCTAATAACTTTTGAATGAACATTCCGATTTGGACAAACTTTTTTTTGTTGGAAAGATCTCGGCAAGTACAGCTCATTCCCATATTTGATTTTTCGATTTGAACAATTTTTGGTTCAACTTTGAACCGTTCAAACAACCTGTCCCGCGACGCTAACTTTTGAGTGAACAGTCCGATTTGAACAAACTTTTTTTTGTTCGAAAGATCTTATCAAGGATACTTCATTCCCGTATTTACATTTCCGATTTGAACAATTTTTCGTTCAACATTGAACCGCTCAAGCAAGCTGTCACCCCTAATAACTTTTGAGTGAACAGTCCGATTTAAATAAACTTTTTTTTTGTTCGAAGGATCTCAGCAAGGATACTTCATTACCGTATTTAAATTTTCAATTTGAACATTTTTTCGTTCAACATTGAACCGTTCAAGCAACCTTTCCCCACCTAATAACTTTTGAGTGAACCGTCCGAATGGAATAAACTTTTTTTTGTTTGAAAGATCTCGGAGAGGCTCATTCCCATATTTCGCTTTTTGATTTGAACCATTTTTCGTTCAATATTGAACCGTTCAGAAAAAAAATTTAACATTAGCGTCTACGGGGAATTTAAGTTGAATGTTGATCCTGAACTTAAAGTCGGATTTCCTTCAAACTAACTTTGTAAGAAAATGGTTTTGATAAATAATGTTTGTAAAGTACTTTTCTGAATAATCTTCTGTGAGGACTCTGATTCCGACTCCGACTCCGCAAACATGGCGGAAATGCAGGCTCAGAAAAAAATGACTGACTGTGCAGACGATTTTTTGTTTATTTATTCATTTGTTTTATTTTATTTATTATTATTATTATTTTTTTTTGGCAGACGATTTTTTTTTGTAACAAAAATGTTTCATTCACGAGAGCATTTTATTCTTTATTTATATTTAACAACTGGCAACGGATTAAAAGTGAAATTCGAGACATTTTATCAACGGACGAGTTTTTTTTTCTTTTTTTTCTTTCTTTGATAAAATGTGTTTTGATGTACTTTGTACTTTTTATTTATTTTATTTTTTTTTTTGAAAACGATTGAGGAATTTTTCTACGGAAGAACTGTAACAGTTACATTCTTTAAAAGGTGCGACAAAACTTTATTTATTCATTTATTTACTTTTTATGTGTCTATTTCATCTGATGAGAGGGGTATATTTTGCTTTTAGAAATCAGCTTTAAGTGCTAAAAAGGTATGTTTGACATAATTTTCAGTCTCAGATAATCAAGAGAATAATGATCAGATGCTAGAATGCCGATGTCGATGTACGGGAAAGTAGGCTCGTTTAGTTCTTGACAGAACTTCTTGTTACTTCTTAATTTATGACACATTTTTTGGCATGCATAGTGGAAACCCATCGTGTATTTAATTTTTAAAAGTAATAATTTGAAGTTTTGACATCTTGAATTCAAATTTTATTTTTTTTAATCACGAGACGCTGCTCGTTGAGTTTCGTATTCTTTCAAACGGCCCCTGTCCACCGGAATCGGCATTACTTCTCGTGTGTGTGAGTCAAAAATTCAAAGAACATCAACCACAGCCGAGTGAGAGAACTAAGCAATCCACTTTGCGTTTTTGAAAATGCATTAACTTGATAAATACTTTTAAAACCAATGATTTAATCTTCTTAAATCCTATTTCTTAAGTAAATTTCTTTGTCTTAAGACCTGTCAGTTAAGTCCGCTTTTTAATTGTTGACATAAACAATGCAAAATAATAGTAAACCATTACTTCTGCTTTTTAATTGTTACCAAAAACAATGAAAATAATCTATATATATAAAACTGAATGTTGGTAAAGGTGTATATATGTTTGTGTGTGTGTTCCCTAAGATCTCAGAAACTACCCGAGAGATTTATCTGAAACTTTCGCCGTTTGTTCCTTTTGGTACTGGGAAGGTTTAGAGACCAGTTTCAACAAAATCCGATGGGTAGTTATTTTTTTATTTCAATTTCAGACCTGATTCTGTCTTCGTAATTTCAATTTAAAACTCCATTTTCGAAGGCTTTCATCAATCCAATCGAGTATTTAGTGTATCAACTCAACTCTGTGGCAGGTAGTTGGAATTGCTTGCTACCGTAAATTTGGCGATCTTTTAAATCGCGCCAAGAGCCCTCAATAATGGAAGTTTTCCCAATAACTATCTCAAGTATAAAGGATAAAAAAGGTATTTGATTAACAGATTAATCTTTTTTTTTAAACAAATGAGATTCAGTTTCATATTTCGGAACTCCTTTAGATTTGTAGAGGCTTAGATGTCATGCATTATTTTCCAGACGAACGCTATTTTGTTCTTTATACCTATTGCTGTTTTCAATCAAAGTATGTTACTATATTTTCTCGCCAAAATAGTTCGTTTTCATGTCCATACTATTTGCTATGATATACCGCAATGTTGGAAATTATTTTAACGCCTTACGGAATGGTGTATATTTAGCGCCAAATATAATATTCAAATTGATTTCAGATTGCCAAAAAGTAATCAGCTTCATAGAGAATACCTCAACATTTGGCGACAATTTCTCTTTCACAAAAGTGATAACACGTAAGTTTCTTTATTTATGGAAGGGATAGGGGTTCAGAATTATCCAAGGTATCCCAAATTAAGTACCAAATTGGCAACTTTTTAAATAGCGCCAAGAACCTTCAATAATTGAAATTTTCCAAGGCGGGTTGCTACGCAACTATTTTTGTTTTCGAGAGTAGAAAAAAATTATGTGTGTATGACAAATACCTGATTAAATATGTTTCCTTCTCAGACAAACATATTATTGCATGACAGTACTCAAATGCTACCATATTTTATAAGGTGTTTGCTTTTTCAAGTCCGTAATATTTGTCATTAACCGCAATGTTAAAAATTATTAACGACGTACGGAATGGTGGGTAAGGCCCCTATATAGAACATAGTTTTATAGTATTAAAGGAAAATGAACTTTTTTATTGAATAGACTTTCTGAAAATTGAATAACTTTATGAGAAGATAACTTTGCTTCATTTAGAATTTTTAAAATCTTTCATGCCTATTTTCAACAACGCTTTATAGATTTTTACATCCAAAACACCATGTGGAGACGAAATATACATCTAAGCAGAACAACGTCTGCCGGGTTCTGCTAGTAGTAATTATAAAATCGGATTTGTTACTTTTTTTAGTAGGGTGAGTTCTGGTAAGTGCGTCCACGGGGTAAGTGCGTCCACTGGGAATTATATGAACACTGTCCTGAAACGGCTTCTGCAACACATCGACTATGTTAGATAACTGTCTAATGATAATTTTAATAAGTAGAATTCAAGCCTGGATTCAATAGACGAAACACAATCAGAGACAACTTAAATGTCTTCAAAAAAACTCTAAAGTAAAGATTCAGAAGGTTTTGTTTCAGTTTCTCTTGTAGTCATACCAAGCAATTGAAATCAAGAAATGCAAGTTGTTTCTTTTGAGTAATAGCTACTAATAACATACATGGGGTATTTTTATCAAATACTCAAACTAAAATTTGTTTATATGACGGTACGCACTTTCCCTTTCTTTAAAGTAAGGTGGGGGTAAGTGCGTACCATTATGATGGGGCAAGTGCGTACCACTATCATGAGGCATATGGGTACTATTATGCGTACTATTATGCGTACCATTATGATGAGGCAAGTGTGTACCATTACTTGGAAAATCCGACTCTCGTAATTCACCTTTAATTTTGCCTATAACTCTTTTATAAGCCAATTATAAATCCGACGTCATTTCCATCAAGTATTTATATTTACATTGAATGCGGCATAAGATTTCAATTTTATTCATTACCTCTGAAATATATTGGCTTTTAGATATCAGTTAGTAAATTTTTCGTTGAAAATATCGATCATAAGCTATACTTAATTTAAACCAGAATGACAAATGAAGCAATGAAATTAAGTGAAACCATCAATAAGGAACCAACTGATTCAAAAAACGAAGGTGGAGTAATGAATAAATTATATTTAAAAAAATTAAGAACACCTTGTGAAAAACTATTTCAATGTACAAGAAAAAAAAAGTACAAGTTTCATATCATGATCAATTATTTTCTTTTTTTGCTCTTTATTTTGTGTTTTTTCTTACTGCTGCTGATTCTAATAAAAAAATTTTTTTTAACCGTATTTATTCAAAAAAAAAAAACGAATTATTCACTCAGGTCACCACCTAATGATCTACTATACAAATAGAATTAAAGAAAATCACAGGGTATGCATTTAGAACAACGCTATTGGCATGTCTCATCTTACATTTAAGAAGGGGTAAGTGCGAACCCTGGCTTAAACACAGACTGATTAATGTATTAAACCAAAATAAACTATGTAGACTATAAGTGATGTTTACTAAATGAAAACAACTTACATTTGCTCACTTGGTCTTATTAAAAGGACAGAGGAAGAATCACAGACGCAACTCTCTCAATCTTCAAATCACAGTTGTTCGCAAGACACGTGGGATATCACTGATTGCGTTTCATCCATGCAAGCAAGTGCTGATCTCTAGTATTAGGTATTATCCCAAGGCAACTACCTAACATATTTAATATGTGCCAGCAGTTTTTTCCTGCTCATATTCACATAATTTAAGGTGGACGCACTTACCCCGCTAGATAGGGAAAGTGCGTACCTTAGAATAGGTGTCATAAACCAGGTCACAAAACCTATACTTATGGTTTATTTGACATATTATATGCTTGAAAATCTTAGTAAAGGATCTGGAAAGAAAACTAAAAAAAAGTTTTGAGTGTACAAGATTTTTCAACAGAGCAGCATCCTTGAGAACATGAACTTTGAAAAAAAGGGTACGCACTTACCAGAACTCACCCTAACTAATTTCGAAGTTGAATTTAAGCAATGTGGATTTTGAGCATTTCGCTTGCTCGCGATAATGCGCACGTTTGTGTAACGTCTAATTAATACATATTACTACTTATTAGATTGATATTAGTTTTCTACGATCCAATAATTTAAAGAACATCAATTACAGGGAAGTGAAAGCAAATAGAAATCGTGAGTGCTTAAAAAAAACCACTGTGTAGTATGAAAAGTTTCTGAATTTTCTTTCTTTTCGTGTGATCTCTGAACTTATTATTTTCACATCAGTAGCACACATATGTTGTATACTCTTCAACGCTATATTTTTAGCATTATACCTAAACAATCTATTTTATAATTTAAAAAAAAATTGATTTTTTCCTTTCTCACTTTTCAGGAAAGATAAAACGCCCCATTTATCTCTCCTCCCCCTCACACATTTATTTCCACATTACTTCTGTTTGAATCATTGCTGTTATGTTTGTCTCTTGCCTCTTCTTCCGTTCTTTTTTTTTTTTTTTTTCATGTGCCACGAATGCACAGATAAATCCAATTTTATTTATCATTTCGCGAAAAAAAATCCCCAGCTTCGTGCAAACAAACAGCACACTAAAGCATCCTTCTGTGCTCCAAAGCCTCTTGCAGATATAAATAGGCATTTTGAACCACTGGCTTGTCTAATAAATCTCATTCACAGCTAATTATGTCAAATTATCTTGTTTTTCATTTCTTCTACGACACACATAACGTTACGCCGTTATTAGACTTGTGGAGAAAAAAAAAGCTCTTTTTTTTTTCTTCTGACTTTCTTTACTCTGTGTCATTAAGGTCGCCCCGGGCCTCAAAGTAGAGCAAAGAAGCATTAATTTCATAAACTCCGTTTCTTGGGCCTCCTTAATGTGAAGAGGCTTTCCTTTTCATTAAATCAAGAGTCGTTTCGAAAGTATAGGTGGGGTGACAGCACTGCCACTTCCTGTTCAACTCAGAGGACAAAATCGAAAGTGAGCAAGGGTATTTCTAATCGTAAATGCTTGTGCTAACTTAGTCATACAATGTAAAATTAATTCAGAGACGCTCCTGGAAAATAATGAGCAGCTAATGTGAATAAATTCTGACACTAACATATCTGATAAAAACAGGAAAATCCCCTCCCCCCACAAAGTCAGTTATCTTCCTGAAGAAAACCTTATACATTTTTAAAGAATTTAGAAACCTTCCCAATAAAAGTCAGTCATGCTTCTGGAATGAAGCAGGAACCTTCAGCGGGAACCATGGGACTCACACGAGTCCTACTCCGTCACAGGCATTTTAATGCTTAAAACTCGGTTATTTTCAAATAAATAACTAATTTTAAGTTTTCTACATAATTCGGATGACAAATCTTTGCCTTTACTACCAACACAAAAATTCCTAGCTTATTTTATTTGTATTTATAGAACAAAATCTACTGACAAAACAGCTCCAAATGTCCCTTAAACTCACTTGGAATGGCCCAAATACATTATTTGAAAGTTTTAAATGCAGAATTGAGCTACGCAAAACTTATTTATCAAAAATGTGTTTACTTTTGGACACAATGTACCAAAAAACGGACTTCTTAGGTACTTAACGTTGTTTTGTTACCAGTTTAATCCTTGCTTATTTTCTATAGAGTTTAGTATTTTATAAGTTGTACATTACAGTCACTTTTAAGCCTTTGAAAATTTAGACTAAGGAAAAGTCGGCACTATAGATGTCTTCAGCACTTTCTTTCTGCTACACTGCTATTGCGTCTATGTTTTATGTCTCAGAGCAATAGTTATATTTTATTTTATATAAGTGGAGAAGTTTTCATTTAGACGTTTTATTTTTTCTGAGTGTCCGCTGCTTTCATTAAAGAGCAGTATAATTTAAATGACCCTTTATTCAAGTGACTTAAATTGAATTTATTTGTTGAACTTAAGGCATATTGTTTAGAAAATCAAGAAACGATTTATTATTACTTCTTAATTTATCATTAAAAAAAGGAATAATTTCCTAAACTTCGGAATAACATCCCACGTCTCATTAAAACGTAATTTATGTGTACTAATCACCAGAGTAACGAACTTTTCGAATAAACTTTTCCAGCAGTTGAGTGACCCCGGAAAAGGTCAAAACTCGGTCCGGCCACTGCAGCCAACAGGTAGGCAAACAAGAATTTGCACCGCTAACTCCCACAACGAGAGCTCAGGCACGCGTCGCAGAAGAAAACGCAAGAGATCTCGATGTCAACAACGCGTGGTCCTTCTTCTTCTTCTTCTTCTCTGCTCTTCGGCGTCCTTCCCTTTTTTTGCTTTCTTTTCAGCACTCCACCCCACATCGCTTCCTTGGAAGGGTGGAAAAGAAGGCAACGTGGAAATCTAAACAGGTTGTTCTGAGAAAACGGAGAAACTAGAGGAAAAAAATATTAGCTAAGGAATGAGCGATTTTTTTTTCGTCTTACTTTAAACAGTTCACGAATAAGAAAAATTGGCTCGAAGCCTGGATTTTTTTTTCGACTATACACTAGAAAAAGTAAGAAGTTTCAGGAAAGAAACAAAATATTGTTGTTTTGCTTTGAATTGATCCACCACGCTTAAGTGTAGATCAACATTTTTGGGATTTAGCTTTTGATATTAAAAGCTATATGAAGGTAGAGGAAAAGTAAGTTTTTTTGCAAAGACTTAATCTTTTACTTAATTCAAACACATTTAGATGCTATAGCACGATTAAAGAAATCCAAATTGCTAAACTGCAAATTCCTTTGGAGCTACCTTATGTGGGGACATTTCCCCTCCCTCACATTGGGTAGATCAGATCAACTGGCCATAGGAGCAGCAGCCCTTGCACCCAAACACAATGTATTTAAAAATACCATTTTACACTGCTGTTCATTTAGCCAAATGTGTACTGATCTAACTCCCTTCTTCTACAATCTGGATACATATTACTGAAAAAAGCAGTGCCAATGAAATAAAAAGCTAGCTAGAATTTCGGGATTGTTTGCTCAAATGAGGAAATTTCATCTCCTAAAAATAATCGCTCTTTTATCTATTAATAAATTGCAATTTCAATTTTGAAATGTATAATTCAGGAAGATAATTGCTTGTATGTATTTTTTTTTTTTTTCAGATTTATCAAATTATTGAAATTCTTTCAGATTTTTCTCTCTTTTGCATTAGTGTATAAGAAAGAAACGGTGATACAGCTAGTTGGCTGATATTGCATGGGCAAGTTGTTCCGTTCGGTAGTCACAGGGAATATTATGTCTTACATTTTAATTATTGTAATTTGAAAGAGATCTAGAACTGCACATGAAATGCATATTTGCATCAGACAAAGCACCCCCTCCCACCAAAGAAGTATTTCGACGGGGCTGAAAATGTGCGTATTTGACACTGTGTTTACTATTGTACTTTAAAAAAATTTAACGATAGGTATTACTTTGTATATTAAGGGGTCACAGTACCTTAAAAAATGACCAAACGACCAAAAAAAATTTTATTGCTTACTTCAAAAGTAGAAGTTATTTAAAACACTCAGGAAAAATATCATTGCTCCAGCTCAATTATGTAAAAAGTTATAAGTGACTTTGGGGCATGCACGTTATGTGTTTTAATGGAAAAACAAAACTTTAAAGTTCTTTTTCTCAATCATCAGTTTTTAGTGTTTCTATGTTACTGGAAATGCTAAGGAATTTTTTCTATTAAAGATACAACTTTAAAGCAATAATTTTTGCCTTTAAGATAATATATTTAACAAAACAGTGCATTGAATAAGCATTTTATAAATTACTAAAATTTTTAGAGCTTGTTAAGCCTTTTAAAACAAAATTTCTAATATTTTTTTTACATAATAGGTCACAAATTTTTTAAAAATCAATTTGTAAGAAAATGAATGCGCAGATTTTTAGAGGTAGTTGTAGTTATCATTTAGCAAAAAGAAATTTTGAAATAAGTGCAAAAACAAAAAAGCCTAGGGATTTTTTTAAAAGAGAAATTTTCTTAAATTTTCAAATTTCCAAAAAAAAAAGTGTGCGACATTTTTAGTGTTTAAAAATAAATTATTAATCTCTACTAATAATAAAGCTGAAGGTGGTTCTGTCTGTCCTTCTTTCTTTCTTTCTTTCTTTCTGTCTGTCTGTCTGTTACGCGCGTAGCGCCAAAACCGTTCGGTCGATTTTCATGCCACTTGGCACAAAATTAGTTTGTAGCATGTAGTTTTGCACCTCGAAGCGATTTTTCGAACATTCCATTTCGTTCTTTTTCTATTCGAATTCTTAGAGGAAATTCGATAAAATAGGGAAGAAATATTCCATACACATTTTTAAGTCTTATGTTATTCGAAAGCTTGAAATTTTCTGCACGAAATGACGTTTTTTCGAAGTTTCTACGATCATCAGGAGAGCTGTAACAATTGTTTTTAGAATCCCGAAATTCAAGGCTTACCTTCAGTAAAGCAAGCCAAACGATTCTAAAATGGCTTTGCTCGCGAATAAAATTTGTTTGAAAATAGAGATGAAATGAATTATTTTATCAACGGAAATCAACTTTTCATGTTGTTACCATGGTTACGTTTTTATTTCGTTCTTTTTCCCTTAATAATTTTAAAAATGTATTTGTTTTTGTAACAATCCAAACTCCAAGCCTTATTAAAATTAGTCAAATGAAATATTAAAAACCGTGATAAGATGGCACCTGTCAATCAAATGAGAAATCGAGTCCTTTCCTTAAAATACAGGATACCATTCTACATTTATCGTCTGCAAAACATATTTTACTTCATTATTAATTTATTTCAATATAAATTGCAGCAAATGGCTTGAGTGAACGAATTTAGCTTTTAATTTATCGTTTGCTGGTTGATCTTTGTCGATGTTTATTGTTTTTATTATCATTGTGAAGAATAATGCACGAAATTTCTATGACTAATACTTAAAATTTTTAGGATCAGTTGAGTTTAAAAGAAAAAATTGCTCCAAATATACTTTTGCAATGTGATTATTTATTGTTGGACTGTAATTTGCAGCAATAATTGCATTTAATAAATAATGAAAGACAATATTAAAAATTATTTTTTTGGCGACTTTTTTACAATTTGGCATTCAATTCTATTTCAGTATATTTACTTCTATCTTATTGCGATATTGCAACGTTCTTTCTAAAGTATGTCATTTCGGAAAATGTATTATTTTGTTTTTGAAGTTAGGAAAGAAAACTTTCTTCTTCTTTTAAACTTTGGTAAGATTTCTGTTGGTTTCTGTGAGCAACAAAATTTTTCTTATTTTTTCTTTTGGCTTATTTTTGTGCACCTATCTTTGGGGTTGCATTCGAATGTCCCCAAGGGGGTGATTTACCCCTTTTATGGGGTAATCAGGGCTTTCAATGCAGACCAAAGTGATATGAATTGGCGCGACCACTTGGCGATATCTCGCCAAGCTTTTGGTCACCAAGTGTTTGACGCCAATTTGGCGACATATCGCCAAGTTGGCAATAAATTTAGCGAAAAAAAAATTTTTTTGGGTTCAATTTGGTGCTATTGGCGATATTTTGCGAAAAATCTACTGAATGATGTTAAAATCGGCGATATTTAGGAGATTAATCATTGTAAAACATTTTTTTGCATTGTTTCGTGGCAAACTAGGGATGCAAATGTTTGAATTGTTATCTTACTCACTTCAAGCACTATTTTAGCACTTAAGGCATCTACTAAGAAATTTACACGTAAAAGGAAGTAGTGTAGGGTTCATACCAAATTTTTATATCATACTTTGAAGGAATTATAGTTGAATTATAACTAAAATAGAGTATTTTTTTCTGCTATATCATTTTTTTACAAATGAACTTTTAATTTTATACCACGGGCAAAGCCGTGCGGGTACCGCTAGTTGTTTAATAAGTGAAGAAACAAAGGTTTCAAGGAAATTACGCTTATCACGTAAATTAAATAAAATTGTTCGAAAGGTACTGTAACCCCTTAAGTTTCTGTGCAAATTAGTATGAAAAATAATACTTAGAGCATTAATTTTTATATACTTTATATGTGTGCTAAAATGCATTAAATAATTTTATGTGTAAAATTAATTTTTACATTACGCTGTCAGTTCGCGTTGTTTTTCACTTTTTGCCAAAAGCAAATTTGAACAATTTACGAAATTTACTTTCTTGTTTTTAATATAACACGTGTGTTTACGCTTGCAATGTTAAAATTGAAAATAGTTTAAAAGGATAATACTCGTATTTTCAAAATTAAAACTTAGGAACATATACTCATACAGGCTTTTACTTACTTTCCACATGAAACACTGTGAAAACAATTCACGTATGTGAAAATATTTTTCTCAGTTTCATCAAAAACAAGAAGAAAGATTGTGGTGTTGATTAAATTGAAATTTAACCAATTTAAATATGTCTGAATAGCTCGCAGCAGTTACATGATTCTCTTGGAAGTAAAAGTTTCCGAATTTTAATACTTGTGTCTCAGAGCCGCTAGTTTGAGAAAAGAAGAAAAGATAAAAGAGTGGATCAAACCGTTTTATGATTTCTCACCGACGAAAGTGTTGTCTAACTCGAATCAAATTAACTAATTGGAACTTTTTCTAGCTCAATTTTACTCAACGTGCAAACGCAGTTGCAAGTCCTACATGAAGGGAGCTTTCCCTTCACACCGTTTTGTACAGAGGAAAAAAAAAGAAATCGCCGAATGAACTTTGTCTTGTACAGTTGTTCCACTGAATAGCTACAAATATTGCTGTACAAATACATATGTACGATAATACTATTGTACTACGTTTGAAATATGTATATATATTCAGGTATGAATATATAAACATATTTCAAGCGCAGTATGCGCCTCCCTACTCCACCATGACATCAAAGTAGCACTTAAGAAGCAGTGATGAAATGTATTTTTTCTATAACGTAAAGTTTATACGGTGGATTCCGGTAAATTGAATCAGCTGTTTTAATGAATAAAATCTCCAAAAACATATTGTAATTGAATCAGCCGTTTTATTGAATCAGAACTGTTTAGAGCAAACGTGATTCATGTAAACAGTTGCCACTATACAATGCTGAAAAGCGTTTTCAATAACTCAGAATGTGTTATAAATTTCTAAACTCTTTCTCGAAAGAATTGACAGTAATTGACTTCAAAAACTTTAAAATTGGACATTTCCCTTTCTCTCAAAAGAAATACAACGGAGGGCAAAAAGTGAACTGCAAATCCTAAACCTCCAAAGTTAGACTTTTGGTGATCGTGTGATTCAACTACTCTATGACTTTACTTTTTCTGTGTGATTTTATTGCTAAAAAAATTGATGCAATTCATTATTGCGGCATTGTTTTATGTCCTTTCTTCGATATACACTGCATAAAATGAACTGTTGTTTTTACAGTATACTACTGGCAGCCGAGGTTCCAATTTGAAACTGTAAAATGCACAGTAATAAACTATAAAACTAGCAATTTTACAGTTTCTTACTGTAAAGTGAGAAATTTTACAGCTTATTGCCGTAAAATTTAACTGTATTACACTTTAAAAACAACAGTATAATACTGGCAGCAGAGGTTCTAGTTTAAGATTGTAAAATGCACGGTAATAAACTGTCAAAGTAGCAATTTTACAGTTTATTACTGTAAAAGTAGCAATTTTATAGTTCATTAATGTAAAATTAAATTTTTACAGTTTATCACTGTAAATTTAAATTTTAACAGTTTATTACTGTAAAATTAGCGGTATTATACTATAAAAACAACATTCATTTTTACAGTGTTCATCTGAGTGATTATTCATATAGTGATTTGCGGGTGTTTTATGAAACAGTTTTAGAATGAGCACTTCAAAGAACTACATTAATTCATTAAATCCTAAGACGTTTACCGTGTTTATTCAAAGCCTATTATTACATGTCATACTTAAAGCACTATTTTGGAATCCAGTTGGCTTTGACTCTGTGGAAGTAATATTAGTTTTCCGTACAATAACTCGAAAGATGATTCATTGAAGATAAGTGCTTTTAGGGTGAGAAAAAAAAAGCTTCTAAAAAGTCGGCGCCTGCTGGAATGATTTCGAAACTAATTTTTCACATCTTCGAGAGAAACCAATTTCTAAATATGGCCTCCTCACTTAATCCGCAGCGGCGCCGCAAAAATGGCGACAAAGCCACATATGGCGATGGGTTCGCTTTGAAGAAAAGATAAGAACACGGAATTTATCGCCAAAAACAAACGAGAATGAGAAAAATGCATTAAAAACTGCTAAAACCTTCCAAAGAATGAAATATTGAGGTAAAGTTGGACAGCAATAGATGTAATTATCAACTGCATCAGAAAAAAATACAATTGAAAAAAATTACAAGCTGTTGAACTCGCTATACATGGTAACTAAGCAAGCATCTGAGCAGTAGAAAAAAAAAGCAGACATCTAAGCGAAACAATATCTTAAGGACAGCATGCACAGCTAGCGTTTATGTACTTCGGTGGCTCCACCCACAGTGTCCCACCTGTTGACAAAACACCACCCACGCCAAATCGAACAGTTCAATAAAAGTTATCGTTTGATTCCTTTAGGTGTCTTCTGTTCGAAATCGCGTGTACTAGTTCGTCAATGCCTAGAACATCCCCTAGAACGCCGTTTTCGTGACCCAGGTGTGCCCCTTTCCATGTTAAGCAACCGCCGCGATGATGAGAACCAAAACAGTTCTTTTTTGTCTCTCGGTGGAAGCCAGTTTTTCCCCCTTTATGACGAAAATGTCCCTCATTTTTCCCCATACTTGGGGAAATGCGTAGGCAATGATTAAAAAAATATTTTCCATTCCGAGATCAATGTGTTCTTAAACCAAATGTTTGTTTCTTTTCTTTTTTTAAGAACGAGAGATAAACGTATTTCAAACATTCGTGGGGGCTGGTGAGTTACATTTTTTTTTAAAGAGTAAACGCTCTTACATCAAAGCTGGGTTGACTTCAATGACGTAATTTCAAGTGGGATGCTATAGCTATAATGCAATACATTTTAGCTTATGACCTACAATTTTTGTAAGGAAGTTGACATAAGAGTTACCAAATAAAGAACTAGGAAAATTGACCGTTTAAGCTTCTAATCAATGAAATGAAATTAACCTGAATGTTTTAATAAAGAGTAAAACACTGTCCGTTGAATAAAAATTCAAATAGAAGCATTTAAATATTTATAAAAAATAATTTATGGAAAAAAGTGTGAAAACTAAATGCAAAATGCATCAGAATTTTTTGATCTATTTCGTAGTTTATATCTTAAAAAGTACATTAAAGAACTAAAAATGACCTCCCGCCCAAAACCTACGATAATTCTACGCATCTGTGGAAAGCAATAAAGAGATTTCAAAACATATTATTTTATAAATTGTACAGAAGCAATAGTAATGCTAATGGTATTTTAATCAAAATTCTAAATAAGAATTATTGTTGAAAAAGCTTTAATTCTTCTCTCAGGTGCAATTGTTTCAGTTTTATCTGCCTCTTTTATAATTATAAATCAATAGAAAATAGATTTAAATAACAAATGCTTAATTGGAATATATTGGTAGATCTCGCACAAACCAATATCAAAATATCACCAAATTAATTCAAGAAATGCACTTTAACCACAAGCTAGTGCTATTCATCAAAACATTACCAATTACAAATTCTAAAATGCAGTTTAAGTACTTTAATGTTCATGAAAAATTTAGAAAATGTTCTTCTGCAGAAAAATAAGCAATGTATAAAATCTTAAAACTTCTCATATCGTTCCATTCTTTTTTAAACAGTATCTTATAAATTGTAATAAAACAAAGCACTTATCTTGTCTTGGTGTCTACAACTTCTTTGGAATTTTAATATAAATGTACTAGATTTCCTCAAGTTAATAAAATCTATATCTTTACTTTTTATAAATATAGACAAAATTCTGAAAAAACATATTCGCCGCCTACAACGGGCGGGTAAAACCAACATTCACTTTCATCCAAATACACAAACTATTCTATAGCTTTTTCTTTCTTTCTTTTCTTTTTTTTTTTTTTTGTTGTTGCCATGACAAAAAATAATAGATAGCGCAGATGATAAATAAATTAATACAAATAAATATAAACGTTGCAGACAATGAGTAGATAAAATATCAAATGGAAAACACAGTAGGCGATAAAGTAACAAAAATTAGAATTAGATACTAATGCTCAAAAATAAATATAATTTTACAGTGAGGGATTGAAATACAAGTTTACTCTGAAACAAAGGCTATGTGAGCCCTTTTCTACACATTCGGATTGCAAACTGTTGGAGACCGATTTCATCAAACCCAAGAGACCATACGAACCAGAAAAAATAAGGTACATGGATTGATATTCAACTCTCACAATATACACTGAAGTGACAAAAGTCATGGGATAGCAATATGCAAATTTTCAGATGGCAGTAGCATCGCATAGAACAGGTATAAATGCGCAGTGCTTTTACAGAGCTTTCATTTCTGTTCAAGTTATTCATGTGAAGAGGTTTTAACGTGATGATGACCGCACGACGTGAATTAACAGACTTTGAACGCGGAATGTTAGTTGGAGCTAGACGCATGGGTCATGCCATTTCGGAAATCGTTAGAGAATTCAACATTCCCAGATCCACTGTGTCAATAGTGTGCCGAGAGTATGAAATTTCAGGCATAACATCCCACCATGGACAGCGCAGTGGTCGACCGCCTGCACTTAAAGATCGAGACCGGCGACGTCTGCAAAGAGTCGTAAATTCTAACAGACAAGCAACACTGCGTCAAATCACCGTAGAAATCAATGTGGGACGTACAATGGACGTGTCTGCTAGAACTGTGCGGAGAAATTTGGATTTCTTGGGCTATTCCAGCAGAAGACCGACTCGAGTGCCTTTACTGACAGAACGACATCGCTTGCAGCGACTCTCGTGGGCACGTGAGCATATCGGTTGGTCCCTAGATGAATGGAAAACCGTGGCCTGGTCCGATGAGTCACGATTTCAGCTGGTAAGAGCCGATGGTAGGGTTCGAGTGTGGCGCAGACCCCACGAAGCCATGGACCCAAACTGTCAGCAAGGCACTGTTCAAGCTGGTGGTGGCTCCGTAATGGTGTGGGCTGTTTTTTCATGGCATGGACTTGGTCCTCTAGTGCGACTGGACCGAACATTGACTGGAAATGCTTATGTGCAGCTACTTGGAGATCACTTGCAGCCATTCATGGACTTCATGTACCCAAACAACGATGGGATTTTTATGGATGACAATGCGCCATGTCACCGGGCCACAACTGTTCGCAATTGGTTTGAAGAAAATTCTGGACAATTCCAACGAATGATTTGGCCACCTAGATCGCCCGACATGAATCCCATTGAGCATTTATGGGACACCATCGAGAGGTCTGTTCGTGCCCAAAATCCTGCCCCATCAACGCTTTCACAATTATGGACGTCTATCGAAAAAGCATGGCTCAATATTCCTGCAGAAGACTTCCAACGACTTGTTGAGTCCATGCCACGTCGAGTTGTTGCACTTCGCCGGGCAAAAGGAGGGCCGACACGATATTAAGAGGTATCCCATGACTTTTGTCACTTCAGTGTAATTCGGAGTAAATAAAGTATTAATTTTTATCCCGATTACGAGTTTCTGTAGAAAGCGTTTTCAATCTGCAGTTAATTTGCTTTTTGATCTTTACAGTTAAACATTTTCTTAATCCTATGATGGGAGTTTGTTTTTAGATCTGAAAATGCCACTAATAAAAAATATCTCATGAAAATGTGTGTTCTTTATTTTGCTTGTGTTATATAAATGAACACAATTTTATATAAAGTAATGTTAAATAGCACTTTTTATGTACAGCATGTATTTGTATCTTTTATTTATGCATGGACAACGCCTTTTTTTAAACTGAGTAATTAAATATCTAAATATCTCAATTAACGGATTTTTGAGAGTCAGAGTAATTGTTAGCTGTTACCTATCAATCGAAACAATCAAATCTTCTAATGTTAGCATTGCATTGGTATTTTATTTTAAAGCTACTAACTAATGCAGATAAAAGCTTTTTTTTTCGTGAGTGCAAAATGCACACAATGTAGGGTAGAGCGGGGCACGTTTATGCAGTGCCCTTTTTTCGAAACGTGTTATAATTGATGAGTCACCAGTCATGGCAGATTGATGCTGGTCCCAGGAAAGTACTCTCACAAATTTTTTAGCTTCCGTTGAGCTTTGGTATAGCATTTGGGGAGGATAACCTGTTTCTGCGAACTTGAGTAAATTTTGTGCTGAACTTATTAAAGCTTATTATGAAATAAAATTGCTTATATAAAAATAAACAAATAAATGAATATTAGTAGCACTTTGTCCTCTCGCTTTTCATTTCATTTCACACCTCCAGGGTCCCCCGTACCTACCACAGCTTCGTGGTTTAACCGGGATAGGACCCTGAAGGGCGCTCTGATCTTAATTTTGAACCAGAACCTAGGGTCGAGCAAACCCTAGGCCCAACACCCCCAGAGGTATCGTTTCACTTGGAGGACTTTGTGACCACGACATTTTTAACGCCTCCCAGCCACCATTAATTAAGCCGGTGGATCTTTGATCGGCTGGGATCGAACCCGGGTCCCTCCGGACACGAGTCCGATGCCTTACCGATCGGGCCACCACGGCCCTGTCCTCTCGCTTGAGAACAGTACTCATATGAACAAAAATGTTATTGAATTTCGTTGCACGTTAAAAATAAATCCAAACAAGGCGACGGGGTGCGTTTATGCAAGTTCTTACTGCTTAAACGTTATCCTGGAGCGTTTTAAACCGTAATGTGTCAATATTTTCAGGGTATTTAGTTTTGCAAATCATCATTTAAGGTTTAATTGAGTAAGGGATTCGTCTCTTGTAGCTTGCCATCATAGTTATGTCTTCGTGCCTTCTTGGCTTTACTTTTATAGACTATTCTGCTATAAAAATATATAAAAATATAAATGTTCTTTCTTTTATAGATGGTAGGAAATTATGATAAAAAATTAACAGAACTAAGTCAAATGTTAAAATAATGATAAATTCCGTTCTGTAAAACTGCTAGATCAAAACACTACTCTGCATTGAATATCTGAGAAACGACTGTAACTATATGTATCATGCGATTCTTCCACTATTAAAAAAAGGTGTGCATTTTTTGGGACATAGGGCTTATAGGAAAGAGTCGAATACTCTGGTTTACAAATAATAAAAAGAATAGTAGAGAGTAAATAAAGTAAGTAGAATAGTAAGTAGAAAAATAAGAAGTTTAAATATTAAAACAAACCACTGAAAAAATTGGTTTTTATGAATTTTAAATATCTTAGAGGGAACCCCCCATAATTTTATGCTCAATTGAAATTTCTATGTTCAAGTTATAAATAAAACATTTCATTTTTATTCATTATTCATTTCCATCACCCCTTGGTACCACTAATAATGTGCGTAAACGTGCCCTACTTGATGCGTAAACTTGCCCCGGGTATGGGGCAGGTTTACGCAACAGATTTTGACCTAACAATTACTCTTTTGACGCTTAAGTATTCAAACAGGGGGAAAACTGAATGCACGAACTTAAACTTTATTAACTGCTTTACAAGACCATAACGTCAAAAATTTCCCGAAATGAAACATAAAATTAGAAAAAACTCACGGAAAAAAAAAAAAAAACCGCGAAACGTACCACGGTCTACCCTATATTTTAAGCTTGGGAACTTCGGAAATAACAGAAGGGGAAGAGGGGTAATAACTACGCAAAAGGCTCACTTATGATGACAATTCTGCTTCGGCGAAGCCTCACTTCAGAATTTCAAGATTACTGTAAATTCGCAATCGTCTTATCATTATTGGTGATTTTCTAGATTAAGTAGTGCGAAGCATACCCATAAGAAGAAAGAGATGGTGATTAGCATGCCCCAGACTTTTAAAAGCACCCTCTCCCTGTTTCTTTAATGTATTATCAGCTCGAATTAGCTTTGAAGAAACACTAGATTAAGGCAAACCGCAGACGATATGTAACCATGGCAACGAAAATTAGTCTTTCTAAATAAATATTAAAAACAACGAGCTAGACACTATTCTCATTATCATGGTAACATAGAATATCCAAGAAACATTAATTTCGGTGAAGTGAGCTTAGTCAGCAATTCGTGATTGCTCAAAAAAAAATATATATATATATATAAATAAATAAATAAATAAATAAATAAAAATAATAATAATAATAATAAAATAAAATAACGTCTCGGACTTGATTTGTATCCCATTGATAATATTTATAGCTTTTTTCAAATGGAAAAATCATACGCCTTATTTTAACTTGATCTGTCAATAGTTTGTCACTCGCCAACGCCGATTTTTTATTCTTCTGCCCTATCAGATTAGCAAATCACTGATCAGAATCAATGCAATGCCACATCTGTATGACCAGATTATGCGGCCTTATCTGGACGAATCTTAATCGGTCTCTGTGCCTGAGCTTATCTTATGAAAACAAAAGGGAAATTTTTCCCCTCCCAGAAGTTAAAGAACTTTCTCCACTCCCGGCCATCAACACTGCCACTCAATCAGCGTCGCGTTATGGAACACCTGTTAATACGAGTTACGTCACGGATGATAGGGATGGGTTGCCAGAAGGTTCATTTATCAGTTGACCCTTTTGGGTGTCTTACCTGTTGCGACAAATTTTTTTTAGGAGGGTGTGTGCGGGTATTGGTTTTGTGGTGTGGCTGTTTGAGGATGTGATTGATGGAAAAAATATGTAATACCGATTGAGTTAGTAGCGTAATAAATAGGGCATATGAGTCTATAACTATTCCACCCTATCAAACGATATAAATTCATATGGGCAATTTTCGATGAGAATGTTATTTTCAATTTTTTGTGAGAGGTGCAGTTTGAGTATTTTTTTGAAAATAAATATATATACTTTTGTTTTACTGCAAAAAGCTCCCAAAACATCTTCATTTATTTGAGAGATATTGGAGGTTAAATTTGTAAATTTGACAAAAATCATGTTGTTTTCTTTGTTTTTCTTCATGAATCGATTGATTAATACATCATAAAATTTATCTTCGAAAATAGGAATAAATATACCAGAAATGCTAAAGTACTGACATATTTTCAAAACCATTTTCAACCTTTTTTTCTAATACAACTTATCTTTTTGAACATAATTTAAAAAAATTAACTTAAGAAAAATGAGGGATGTAACATCATTTTAATTTATTTCAAAGGGGTTAGGTGGGGTTAGTAATTTTCAAACTACCCAGTGTTCTACGCTCAAAAAAAAAAGAAAAGTTTAGTGGCATTCGAATCAGTATTACTGTGTACATTTTTTTTTCAAAACAAATAGGAATGATATGACATGCTACAACAACCTTCAACAGCAGTTATATTTCTAAAAAAGCAGAATCAATTAGAAAGAATGAAGTCGATTTAACCTCAATGTGAAATTTCACATTGCTATTGTTTTAGTTAAGTTTCAAGATTCGGTGGAATCTATGTTGTTGCTGTTCGTAATGCCTTCAAATGCTGATCCGTCAAGTGTGTTTTAGGTTTTTTATTTTGTGTTCTTCATTATTTAGTCTCATTGCTAGTCACATATGTTGGTACGATCAGAGGACAAAAGCAATGCATGTTAAACGCATTCTTGGATATTTTTCTTCGGTCACGTACTTGGAATAAATCTCAATTAACGAAGTTAGTAAAAAGAAAACTTACGTTTTATTGCCGAGTCATACTGAACATCTACAAATTCCAACTCGCAACTACAACTATGTGGAGCACTGCGGCCATTGTGAGTGGTAAAACCAACGCATGGAGTTTTGTTTTTATCGCTTCTAAGCCAAATGAATTTGTGATATTTGATCGCATGTATGATTCTTTTGTTCTTTATTCTTTTGAAATGATCAAGCATTTCAAACTACCTATGTTTCGACAAAAACCAGCTTGTTTTAACACCCAAAACATGCACGTGGAATGCACTGTTTTATCTCTGGAAGGAAATTTGTAGATCCTGCAAGGTGGCGTATTTGAGCTCTGGAGTTGGGAATTGAAGTTCATGTGGAACACTATTCTTGTCCTCCGAGAATGGCAAGGAAAACATTTGCAAAATATTTGCATTTTCGTGGAAATATGAAAAGTTGTTCATGAAAGGTGCTCATACATAGATTTGAAACATTGCGTACTTACTCGTATGTTGTAGCCCAGTTCAACAACTTTGTCAGTTTCGGAATTCTGGGTTGAACTTTTGTTTTGAAATTGACTTTTTTATAGGATTAGTTTTTTCTCAAAAGCCTGTATAATCACCAAGACTATAAAAAAATTGACATTTTCCCAATAAGCGGTAGTTCGGATCATTCATATGAATAGTAATCGACAACAAATCTAAAGACTATGAAGAAATATATTCAACATTTTGTGAAACAGTATAGTTTTCTATTCTTTCTTTCTTTCTTTTCATTCCTTTTTTTAGGATGTTTTATTTTTAACTAATCGAAAACGCACAGTAGTCTTATATTCCACTCGCATGCTTTTAACTTTTATGCCGGACGGTAATGGCATGAATGTTAATGACATTTTAACGTAATTCACCTGGCATGGTAAGACATAAACACTGTTTACCTTCACCGAAAATTTACGTGTTTTGAACAAAAATCCACTTATTATTTGCATAAATTGAACAAAATGTCTCAGTAATGTTAAAAGTAACTCATGACGAGTAAGAATGGCAATGGTAGCATTATAATTATTAATATTTAGTTTAATGTAAAAAACACCCAATCAGAAAGCATAGCAATTTTTACACAAAAAATCCTTATTTTTTGAACAATGTTATGATGACTGATACTAAAACTGAAAGTTATTTGAGCTGTTAGTTGCCCCTAGTGATAATGAAAGCCTGTAAAACTATTGGATGGTGAAGACGCAAAATGCCGGCGACATGTTCAAACTACTATTTCACACCTGCTTGTATACTGAGAGATTTACGAAACACCTACTTTGAACCATTAGTCTATCGTGAAAGTTCGTAAATTAGAACAAAATAGTTCAAAATTTTGTTGAAGAATACTTAGTGATGTACGGAGAAAATTTCGATGGAAAATGGGTTTTGCTCTCAAGACAAGCATGGCGCGTAAAAAAAAATAATAATACATTACTTTTTGTCGGTTGTAATGGTTGAAAACTCGAATGTTACAGAGTGTTCATATTATTATTTATAAATAATTAATTTTCTGGTAGATTTAAGATTCAAAAATTACTTAAATCCGTAATCTTTTGTATGAAATTGATGAGTTCATCTTTCCAGATAACTTTGACCTTATCAAATATACTTTCATTACAGCAGCAGAAAATTGTGATACTATGAAATTAAGAGTCTAAAAGTAAAATAGAAAAGAACATAGAACAAAGGTAAAGAATAATGGTAGCAACTTTGAATTAGCTCTTATTATGCGTGAACAATAGGCAATGAAATAAGTAACTAAAACAACCAGTAGGATAAAGCAGTAGGTAAAAAGCAAAATTAATCAAATACATCCATTTGCATTTGTACTGAATTCAATCTCAATATTTAAAAACAATTTTAATAAATTCACACTACTGTACTGTTTTTCTCTTTTACGTAGGTAGAGAAAATAATGAAAGCATAGAAACAAATATACATAAGTGAAAACCCACACAACAGAGATTCGATGAAATTTTCAGTTTGCGTGGGCTCTCAATAAACTAAAAGATGCGTCTTAAATGGCATGTCGTGTCAAGCTCCGTTTTCGGTAGCTTAATACATTTCACATTCTACTCACTCGAATATTTCACTTCATTTATTACGGTAAAGTCTGTATTAATCTTAAAGCTTAATGTGAGTTTTGCTCAAACGGTGAGTGCAATTAAATTTTAATTCTGGTTTTAATTTTAATCGTTTTATTTTTAGTTTTGAGTTTTGTCAGATTAATCACTAAAGAGAGAGTTATAGCCTCGATTATATATTGCTCTATCTTGTAAACAGCTATTGGGAATAACGGAAAGCTGAACTCAGTTGAATTTCTCAAAATTTCGTTTTTAAAGTTTTGTTACAATTCACCTTTTAAGAGAAACTTATAGTTTCTATTATGCTGAACATCTAACAAATACCTAATTGGACATTCCATGGTAACTTACGTTACATTTTTGACCTATGTGGCATTTAGCACCTCTGTGCAAACAAATAATGTTGTATAAACCTTGTACAAAAGTGATTTATGAAAATTTTCAATCAAAAGCAAAATTAAAGTCGACATACTGAGGTTGTGGAGTTATCCGCGTGTCGAGTTATCGGAATTCCACTGTACTTTAAACCCGGCAAATGATCATTACAAATTTGTATTACTTCACTTATGATTAACTCTTGAAAAAAACATACTCTTTTTTAGTGACTTATTGTATTAAATACTCTTAATACTACTATCGGAGCACAATGGTGATAGCTCACAGCAAAATAATAATAATAATAATAATAATAATAATAATAATAATAAGCATAATAATAATAATAATAATAATAATAATAATAATAATAATAATAATAATAATAATAATAATAATAATAATAATAATAATAATAATAATAATAATAATAATAATAATAATACTTGAACGAAAATAAAAAGCTATTAAAGGGGGGGGGGGAGATAATCTTTCTAGCATAAGATTTCCCGTAATATTGCTGAGCGGAAAAATACTCTTTAGCAGTTTTTAGAATTTTTTTTTCTATGGGACACTTTTTTATAATTTTTAAGTGTGTTATATTTAGGAGACATGCATGTATCCCAAAAATTAGTTTCCAAAATTTTGACTTTAGGGACCCTAAGATAATTAAAATATGTTTAAGAAATATACGCTTTAACGTTTGCCCTTATTTTATTGTCATGCTGTATTTTAAGACAATTCTGAAGCTTTATTTTTGCTCAAAAACTTGCAGCAAATTTGTTTAAAACATTATATACAATAGAAAGGATTTAAAAATCTTCGAGAGCCATTTATGGGTTCTGTTTGAGCTTAATTCTAAGATTGTTTCTCACAAATTAACTGTGAGTGAGCTTTGAATATTTACATTATTTTGAAAGTATTTCTGTTACCCGTATTGTTTCGCTGCGCAACTTGCTGCTTCATATTTACAATTTTATTCAGAGTTGCGAAATAATATTTAATCTATGAAGACCTTAATTGATTCGCCGTTTAATGCAAGCTATACAAGTAATGGGATTTTGATTGTACTTACAAACTCAAACTATTATTAACAATTTAAACTAATGGCAATATAAACATTGTGACTATCGCAAACTATTAAAGATATATTCTATGAAAAAGTAGCACTAAACGAGACAAAATCACTACCCTAGAGATCGATAGGCATAATACAGGTAATTAAAGCATGATATGGGTGGAATAATTGTGTAACAAAATTCAGAACAAAAGATTATTGCTGGAAGTACCTCGCTAAGTTACGAAAGATTAAACCGACTGAGTTCAAATAAATTTATTTATTACTCGTTGTTCCGCTCAATAAATACATAAATAAATAAAATAAAATCATAAATAGACAAATACAAAAAATAATAAATAAATAAACGAAAAAAAATAAATAAATAATTAAAATAAAAGTGATAAATAAATAAATGAAATAAAAGTAATAAATAAATTAACAAAATAAAGATAATAAATAAATAAAAATAAATCGGAAGATTTAGAACATGAATTGAATATACAGCGGCGGATAGAATATCGTGAAAATATTCAGCAAACCATCATCATCATTTGTGACATCACAGGACGCCATACTTTCTTTTAGAAATCTAATGTTTCAACAAAAAAAAAAAAAAAAAGTAATTAAAATACTAAATATTTGAAAAAATAGGTGTTTTGGGGCCTCATGTGTTTTTCTTATTACTAACAAGAGCTGAAAGCAGAACTTTTGTCTGAAGGAAAGAACCTCAATTTGAAAATTTTTTGACACATATCCTATTCTCGAAGAAAAGAAGAAACTTGCACAATTATTAAAACACTTTTTCTCTAAAGGGATTGTATTTTTTAGCTCAGTTAGACGAAGTTTCTAGCATTTATGAATTAGATAAGACTGAAAATTGAAAAGCGGGGGGGGGGGGGGATGTAAGGCATTTGGAAACCAATGGATTATGTTTCGCATTTACAAGTTTGTTACCCCAACACAGAATGAACATATTTATTTTTTTCAAAATTGTCAATAAACCTACATGACTGTCCACATATAATCTGAGCTTTTTCTAAACATTTTACATCATCTAAATGTGGCTGAAACTTTATCAGCACGACTCTCTGTGACAAAAAAGAAATCGACAACGAATGCTCTGGACGAAAAAAAAAAATCTTCTGTAAAAATCGTGGGCGAAGGAAAACTGCGGGGGTTCCAAGTAGAAGGAGTTGCCGGAACGGTCTCCATCCGAAGAACACGAACCGTTGGGTCTGCTAGAGGGGGGTGCTTCGCTTAAAGTGTCCTCTCAGTGTTGTCGCAATCCGATATGGAACATAATCGGAAGATCAGGTAAGTGATTATTGCTACCGAAGTTGTCCGAGCATTGCCGAAAGAGGTCACCGATTGGTTGGCGAAATAGTTGTGTGTACGAAGGAATGGTAGATGGTTTGATTGATGATATTTGAAAATGTGTCGTTTTACATACGCAAATTATGTAAATTAATTATGTCGCGGAAGAAATTGATGAATTACGTAATTTTTTTTTTTTCCTTTTTTTAGCTGGGAAAATTATGATATCCGTTTTGTTCTTTTTTCTTCTTCTTTTTTATTATAACAACAATAAAAGTTTACTAAAACGTTATTTTTCTACACCCTGCTTTATTTACAAATATCCGAGCTCTCCTGGTAAGAAATGAAATTGCTTTGAATAATTCGCTTTAGCAGTTATATTTTAATTCTTTTATTTAAGGTTTTTTATTCTTTTTTTTTTTTTTTATTAATGTAATATTTGGATGAAAAGTGTTATATAATAAGTTTTGACCTTACATATAGTTGATTCTCAAAAACAGTATAAAAAATTTTACTTTATTCGGCATTTTAATGAGTACATAAAAACAAACTAAAAAAGGGAAAAAATGCATTTTGAAATAAATACAGAATAAACTGAAACACGAATTATTACAACTTATGTGTGTGTGTGCGTGTGAAATCTCTTGGAAAAAAATCACCAAAAATCTAATTAAAATATTTTTCAGAAATAAGAAAATATTTTTAGATAACATTTTAAATTTTATCGAGATTTTTAAAAAATGCAGTTTTAATTTTTCTCTTTACTTTCTCTTCATCTTCCCTTTTTGTTGCTAGTCACACAAGCAAGCACCATTGATTTTTACGTGCATTAGTGAATACTTTTTGTGCCGTGTAGCTTTATAAATGTTAAAAATAAAAAACAATCCAAGATTTTAAAAAATACTAAACTTGAAACTTATAATTTCAAGGATATTTATAAGTATACTCAGTTTTCAAACCAAACTTGGACTAGAAAATATTCGAAAGATATTTACTAAGACAAATTACTAATATATTTACGCTCTTAATATTATAGAATTGTAAATTACAGTAAGCGAAGTAAACGCGAAGATTTTGAAGCAAAACGAGTTTAGATAATCTTAATAACATTATTTACAAGAACATTCACTCTGACTTATTTCGAATAAATCCATTTTATAGGTTAATTTATTGCTTCAAACAGTACAGACAAATTTTATGCTGAAAAAAGTTTTTTTTTATAAGCGTTCACAATATTGTACTTGAATTGCTGCAAAATTAGGCATTTTTGTTTTTATAAATTTTGGGAAATTCTTTTAGTTTTTCATTAGTTTCGATCAATAAAGTACAAAAGATTCTCATTTATCGAAATTTACCAATTTTTAATTCATTCGATGTAAAAGGGGTAAACAAAGTATGTAAGGGTTATTTATATTCTTTAGTTTAGCTTTGGTGAAACAAATTACCCACATTTCCTTAATAACAAAGACTTTCCTTAAACGTGATACAAATTTAATTTTCTCCAAAATTCTTGCCTCCTTGGCAAAAAAAGAATAATAATTAATCAGGGTTGAGTTTGTGTTGCCGTTTTACATGCAGTTCATATTTGATTCTCATATGATTTATGATGATGTGTTTGTCATCTTAACATTTACAGTAATATGAAAAAAGGTGTTCTTAATATTTCAAATCAAGAGCAATTGATTGTAGTTCATATTAATTTTCGCACTGTTCTATTAATTTTTCAAAATTATGTAAAAAAACATCTTTTCATAACATATTCTGAAGCAAAAATAAATATATCTTCTATTTATGGAATTTGTGAACAACAATAAATCGAGGAATCAATTTTAGTTACAGGAAACTCTTTTCTTTCTGAAAATGTTCGCGTGACATTATGTTTGTTTTGATACACCATTTTAGATTAAATCTGTAGAATTGTTTTAGGAATTAGCCACTAGTTTATGTCAATAAGAATTTATTTTATTGCTCACCGGAGATTAGCTGTCTTAGCCGTTCTTATAAAGCCAATTGGGTTATAATATGGATCAGTCACTTGGTTATATGGACTAACATTTATTGTACTGTGTTCATCACGAGTCAGTTGTCGTGCAATGCTACTTCGTATAAAATCGATTGGTTAATGTTCGGGACTAGTCATTAGTTCGTTAGAGCGAGAGCTCTTTCTATAGTTCTTTTTAGGTCAGTAGTCTAAATATTTTGTATAGTATAAAATTAATTAGATCATGATCGGAACTAGTCACTAGCAGAATGAAAGATAGCTTATTATTCTGTTCTTTTCAAGTGAATAGTCTATACACATTCTTTTGTAAAAAATCTACTTGATCATGTTTTTCCAAATTACTAATTTATATGAATCTCAGCTGATTTTTTAAAAAATATAATTCAAATTCAACAGTCTTAATACAATATTTTGCGTGAAGTCAACTTAATAATACTCCGGATAAGTCAGTTGTTTGTATAAACGAGAATTCGTTAGCCCAAGCCAGTAATCTTAATGTATTTTGCTTCGAACAAAGTTAAATGGTTTAGGTTCAGGACAAGTCACTAGTTCTTATGAACGAGAGCTTATTGTTTGTTTACATTCAAATCAAATGGCTTGATAATTTGTTCTGTATAAAATTCATTAAAGCGTCTCCGGAAGAAGGTACTAGTTCGTATAACGAAAGCTTATGGTTTAGATCTTTTCGGATGCATAGTGTTAATGAATTTTTTTGTTGAAAGTCAGGTTGATCACGCTTTGGACAAGTCACTCGTTCATATGAACGATACTTTATTGTACATCCCTGACCAATAGTTTTAGTGCACTATTTTGGACGAAGTGAACTGTTTCATGTATGAACAAGTTGTCAAATAGTTTCTTGGAAAAGTCTCTTGTTCGTATCTACCTAAGTTTAATGTGCTATTTCACACCCGTTAGCTGCATAAATGAGTCGTTTCGTAAGAAATCGACTGATTTTCTTCAAAACTAACTTACGTTAACGAGATTTTACTTCACTTCTCATCCCAGGCCAATGGCATAGTATGTTATTTTAGATCACAGTTTAGCCAGCGTTTCTTAATTTCTTCACTTTTTATAATGTTAGATTTTTTTCACTGAACCCCTTGGTTTTCTTCAACAATATACTTTGAAGGCAAAACTAAATATAAAAATTACTTTAAATAACACTTATTGTTCTCAAAAGGAGAAGAAAATTTCTTAAAATGTCTGTAAACAACTTTTCTGAAACAAAATTTTAAACTTTCAATTTTAATCGGATTAGTGGTACATATTTTATTGCCTATGGATGGAACTTGAATAGTCGTGCCATAATTAGAAAGCCTGTTACGGAATTTACTGCTTCTTGACTTATAAGTTGAAAAACCCGTTTTCCTATACACTGCAAAAAATAAATGTTGCTTTGCAGTATAATACAGCTAACTTTATAATAATTTTATAGTAATAAACTGGAAAAGTTGCTTATTTTACAGTAGTAAACTGTAACATTGCTAGATTACAGTAATAAACTGTAAAATTTCTAGTTTTACTGTTTATTGCTGTGCATTTTACAGTTTTGAACTGAAATCTGTGCGGCAGAATTGCACTGTAAAAACAACAATTGATTTTTTGTAGTGTAGGTAGTTGATAAAAATGGTGAAAGAGAGCCGAAACCGACATTCGTATTTACCTTTTGAAATGAGTATATTTATCTTTTAAAACTGCATTCGAATTTAGCTACGGCATTAAATTAAATTTATGTTGCGAGGATGAATCAGATGTGGTATCAATAAAGTTACGTGTTCTTACATTGGGATAGCTGAAGGTCGTATAGTGACAATAAATGGGTTTTTCATTCGCAATTAATTTATATATATATATATATATATATATTCTCTGCTCGTTCAGAAAATGCTGATAAAAATATTTGCTCAGATCTCATTTTATTGAATTTTTAAATGAAAAAAAATTGAATTACATGAAGACTGCAAGCTTCGTGAAACTCTTGCGTGATCACCACGGAATAGCCACGGTAGCACAATTTAAGAAAAGCTGGTTTAGATCAATCCCGATGAGCCCCGATGAGAATTTATTGATTATCATTGATCAGTATCATTTATTTAACAAAATACTAAGTAATACGAAGTAGAAAAGTTAATACCATTAAAGCAATGACCATCAAATCAATGCTAAATATATGCCTAACAGCCTATCTTTTAGTATTAATCTCTATTTGTTCAGTTGGGACGACAACACGCTTTATACGTCCAAATGACCAAAATGCATCGTTTTGCGTACGTCTTTTGCATGAGAACCAGGACTTTCATGCATTAAATATCTCTTCGTTTGATCAGCGGTTTGTAGAAGAAAAACGCTGTGGCAAAATTATGTAATCTGATTAAATTCGTAATTAAGCTTCTCCTTGCTATTTAGTGAAACAATCAGTTTAACAGTAAGCGGGGTTTATTGCGTATGAACATGTGCGATTTAAGCAAACAGAACTGAGTACGGTTTCAGGGAATAACAAACGATGCTGTAGCCCAAGGATGTAAGCTTTTGAAGCAAATAAATTATATAGCGCCGTCAACAGCTAGACAGCGTTTGTTTCTGATGTCATATGATGTAACATTACATCCGGTGATGCTGGTGAACTGATGCAAGATGCTAGCTTGTGGTCTTAACCCATTAATGCCTGACATTTTTTTTCCAAAGATATTTTGTATATTGGTTACAAACAGTATATAATGGACAGGAAAAATATTTAAAAAAATATTATGTAAAAAATAATTTTTTTATTAAGGAAAGAAAAATCGTCCCTTAAAAGTTACGATAGAACCCAGAGGGTATATACTTTTTTTACTAAATTTTTTCTCTGCCTACGATATAATATTTAAATAGACATTTTATAAGAAGAAATAAAATCAGCAATTAACATAAACTAGGAAGCTGGGAATAACTTTGAAACTTAGAATACTTGAGATTGTGCACGATGTCATTTTTGATAAAGGTCATATTAAAACAGCTACAGAACACACTTTACAATCGTTGTGTGCTGTAATCTGTTAATAACGAATTGAAACAATAACAAGGTACTAATTAAACTATTATTTGATTGAAATGTTCATTTTTAGGAAATTCAGACCCTTTTTCGGACCGTCCTAAAAAGGGACGCTACGCATTAATGGGTTAAGAACTGCAACTCATAGTTAGTAAATGTAAGTTAATCGTTCTGGATGATACAGATAGGCACATAAAAATAGAGTTGAGGGAAGAGACCCACTATGAAACCACACAAAAAAAGTTACAATGCACAGACACTGCAAAAAATAAAGTGTTGTTTTTACAGTATAATACTGGCAGCAGAGGTTCCAGTTTTGCAGTTAAGTTAAAAGGGCCGTGGTAGCCCGATCGTGAACGGAGGGACCCGGGTTCAATCCCCAGCCGATCAAATATCCACCGTCTTGATTAATGGTGGCTGGAGGACGTTAAAAATTCGTGGTCACAAAGTCCTCCAAGTGAAACGATACCTCTAGGGGTGCTTGGCCAAGAGTTTGCTCAACCCTTCTGGTTCAAAAAGAACAGAGCGCTCTTCAGGGTCCTATCCCGGTTAAACCACGAGTTGTGGTAGGTACGGGGGACCCTGGAGTGTGTGAAATGTGTGAAAGGGTTCCAGTGTAAAACTTGTAAAATACACAGTAATAAACTGTAAAACTAGCAATTTTACAGCTTATTACTGTGAAGCAGCAATTTTAAAGATTATTACCACAATTTTACAGTTTATTACCACAAATTAGCTGCATTATGCTGTAAAAACAATATTATATTACTGGCAGCAGAGGTTCCAGTTTAAAACTGTAAAATGCACAGGATTAAACTGTAAAATTAGCATTTTTGAAGTTTATTTCTGTAGAGCAGTAATTTTGCAGTTTATTAGTGTAAAATTAGCAGTTTTACAGCTAAGTGCTGTAAAAGTAGAAATTTTTTACAGTTCGTTACCATAAAAGTAGTTATATTATACTGTAAAAACAAAATCTATTTTTTACAGTGCAAGAGGAAAACTGTTTCAAACAGTCCAGTAACGAAAAGCTGCTTAAAATATTGTAGAACAATTGGAGCTTGTTAAATCCACTTTAAATTTCCCATCTCTGTACAGTTGGAAGTGCGGAAAAAATAAGCAGGAAAAATTTTAACAATTATTCAAAAAACATTAATTATCTAAGAAACGCTAAATATACAGAAAAATCGTAAACAAATTAGCGGGTTGTGAGCTGCTTTATCATCAGAGAGCAAGACCAGTGGTTATATCATGAAATTTGCTTGTTTTTGGTTTGAACATAAGTCAGCAAGCAGGAGCAGCGGTTACATCACTAAATTTGAAATCTTCAAATTCATCAATATAATTGCTGCTCCTGCTCTCGGATGCTACAGCAGCTCACTGTCCATTAATTATTTTACACAGTTTCTGAGTATATATTCAACGTTTCTTGAATATTTAAGGATTTTTGAATAATTGTAACATTTTTCATGATTAATATTTTTCACTTCCAACTGCACATGCCTATGAAAATTTATATGAAAATTTACAATGCAATTATCGATAGATCTCCTGATTAGGGATAGTGGACAGTAGAGTATTGGATTAACCCATTAATGCCGAACATTTTTTTTCCAAAGATATTTTGTATACTGGTTACAAACAGTGTTTAATGGACAGGAAATAATAAAAAAAATATTATGTAAAACATATTTTTTTTATTAAGGAAAGGAAAATCGTCCCTTAAAAGTTACGATAGACCACAGAGGGTACATACTTTCTTTACTAAAATATTTTTCTGCCTACGATATAATATTTAAAAAGACATTTTATAATAAGAAATAAAATCAGCAATTGACATAAACTGGGAAGCTGGGAATCCCTTTGAAAACTTAGCTTTTTTCTTGAGATTGTGAACGATGTCATTTTTGATAAAGATCATATTAAAACTGCTACAGAACGCACTTTACGATGGTTATGAGTTGCAATCTGTTAGTAACGAATTGCAGCAATACCAAGGTACTAATTGAACACTATTATTTGGTTGAAATGTTCATTTTGGGGAAATTCAGACCCTTTTTGGACCGTCCCTAGACAGGGACGCTAGGCATTAATGGATTAAGAAAAAATTAAATAAGTAAGTATTTTTTTAATTTTTTATATTGTGCTATGTTAAAACATGTTACTATCAAAGACACTCAGTGAGAAGGAAATTAGTTTGCTTGCGTTTCTGTTTTTATCGTTACCTTCTAAAGGTGACGATAAGAACAGAAATATGTGAAGAGGAGAAATTACAAAAATAGTTTCAAGCTACTTCTGAGTACAGAAATGGTATATGATGGATTTCCTTTTTAATTTCCCCTGCTTATGAGCTTATATTCACCACTTTCAAATGTAGTTTTGTCATTAAAAAATATTTTCCTTCAACTTTTCATTTTTTTTTAAGAAACGGTGGAGAACTTCGGATGCAATATGTAGATTTTTCTGGAATTTTTTTTTTTTTAAGTTGTACGTGAATTCCTTAGTTAAGTGAAAATAAAGTGATGGTTTTTAAATTGCATTGAAAAATTAAATTTGCTACAAAAAACTAAATTTGTGGAATAAATACTTAGCTGTAAAAAAATCCATTTTTAATTTTCAAACACTTAAATTATTTTTTAAGAAAATTTTCAGATTTGGGAAGATGATTTTGATTTTAAGAATACTTTTTAGGCTTTAGAATATGGTTTGAATTGAAAAAAAATAATTTTTCGGGCAAAAAAGATTATTCCATTTTTTTTTTCAATGATAGGACATCGCAAGATGTTTTTTACTTTCATAAAATGTTTTCACGTATCACAATGTATGCTTTGAAGTTTTCAAGATTATTTAACTCTGTCAGAAATGTTTTTCTTCAAGAGTTTTAAAATAGTTTGGGAAATACTTTAGAATTTCAAAATTCTTCCAGTTAAAATTTGGAATAATTAAGTGTCGAAATTTTGACTGACAGAAAATATTTTCACTTTCAAGCCAAAGCAGTTTAGAAGATAACTGAGATATTAAAATCATTTATGTTAATAATAATAAAATAAGTCAAATTTACTTTAATATTAACTCCACCCAAATTTTTTTTTGTAAATAAATAAGTAACACTGCTAATTTTAAACAAGAAAGAAATCTGAAGTCAAACACCGAATCTTTTTCAATCGCAAATAAATTTTTTGGGAAAGTTAAGTGGGCAGAGAGTGAAATATTTCATGTTTCTGCTGGCTTAGATACTAAACGCTTCAGTTTTGAGATCATTTACAAACGCAAAAGGACAGTTCCAAAGGGCAGTTTCTGCTGGCTTAGATACTAAACGCTTCAGTTTTAGGATCATTTACAAACGCAAAAGGGCAGTTCCACGAGAAACGGTCAGTTTGTTCCGCCTGTGACGACTCATATATTTCATTAAAAATAATTGTTTAAACGGGTAATACACAAAATTTTGTTCCTTAACCTTTAGGAACCGGGCGGTACACATGTTGTACCATAAGTCTTTTTTCTTTAGAGGACGGGGTTGAAATTTTCACTCTAACCCTTTGGGGCCGGGGATTTTTTCAAGGTTTCATACGTCTGGTACGACAATTTATACCTTCTCTTTTCAATGGAAAAGAAATCTTTGGTTCAACTGTCGCACTACCTGGGTTGAAAGAAAAATTTCTATATGAACAGCCCGGTTCCAAAATCAAAAACGTTTGTGTGGATTTCTTGAGTAAAAAATTTGTTTGGTGTCACATTTTAGAATTATTACTTTTTAACGATGTATGGTCTTTCACGTGTGACACAAATTGTCTACTTTTTTGTGACATGGTCCCTTTTCATATTTTTTTCAACGGTTTAAATTATTATTTCTCAATAAATAATATATGTTTCCTTTACATTGGACAATTAGCTTTCAAAACCTATAATTTGTTCCGTCATTGTGTCTTTGCGACGCACAGTTTTTAAGTTTCTAACTTGTTTATTAAAAAAGTAACTAAGTCAGTAGTATTATTGCATCAAAAAATATGCTCAATCCTGCTAAATTAGAATCCAACGGAAGAAGAACTGCAACAAAAATTTGTTTTCTTTTTTATTTTTAATATCAAAATACTGATGAAATAATAGGGCACGCGGTGGAGGAATGGATCAAAAGATCCTCGCTACTTAAGCTAGAAAAGTCAGTCATCTACTCTTGATTCTCTCAAACCATCCCTGCTTTTTTTTTTCTCTCTCTCTCTCGTTTTATTGCTGTTTGATGTCGCTCGCTTTAATTCAGGCCTCGATTCACTTGTCGCCTCGGTGTCCCGGAAAAACAGTGTCGTTTCCACTTCCCATATCCATGCAGTCGAAATATCAAATGACCGTCGGCTTAAAATGGAATACTCGCTCTGGGCGGGAGAGCGAAAATGGTATGAGGCGCTTTCGCGGGCTCTAATAGGGAGAGGTTTTTAATTTATAATTACTTGTTTACTTGACAGCTGTTAACAGCCAGACTGGGAGTAATTGGAATTGATCGGATCAGAACTGATAACGTTTTAAAAGGGTCAGTGATCGTAACCGCAATCCTGTCCACCCTTTTGTATTTATCGCAATCATTAATTTGAATGAATTTGAAATCGAAATTGATTGATTTCACTGTTTGTGTAATCGCATTAAAAATATTAAATAAAGTATGCGGTTAATCTTTTGTGACCTGAATGTTATGTTTAAAGCAAAAGATTTTTTTGGCAATTTATTTCCCCATTTTTCATTTTTTTGAAATGCAAATTTATTTAAATAGACAGCTTTAGCGGCTGTTTAAATAAATTCAGTTAATGTATAAAAACTGTGTCAATAATTACCCTATGCATATCTCGTAAAACTATATATCTCATTAAATATATTTTGTTTATCTATCTCTATCTATATATATCTCTGTATCTGTCTCTATGTATCTACTTTTCTACTATTCATACATATCCAATCATCAGTGTTTATCAATTGCAGTTGTCTAAGTAAATGTTTATTTTCGGATAATATTAAATGTATACAATAAAAATAATTATATTCGTGCCTACTTTTTAAAATTAATATCTCTACATGTTGCTGTATATATCTTTGGCTTGGTTCTAAAACGGCCAATGTCAATTTTTTCACATTCTGTGTTATTTACATCAAAAGTTCCCGATTTAGTAAAACTCTAATCCTACAAAGGCCAATGTCTATATAATATATATATTTTATATTATATAAGTTATTATATATATTATATATTTATATAATCTAATATATAAAATTCTCGTGTCACAGTTTTCGTTGCCATACTCCTCCGAAACGGCTTGACCAATTTTGATGAAATTTTTTGTGCTTATCCAGTATCTATGAGAATCGGCCAACATCTATTTTTTATCCCCCTAAATGTTAGGGGTAGTCCACCCATAAATTTTTTTTGTTCGCACATAACATCTGATCTACTGAACTAAAACAATATGTGTTATCGTAAATCGTTACTTCAATGAGCGACCCGATGGTCAAGTGGTTTTGCGCGTCAGGTTGAAGTTCCTGATGGAATGAGATCGAATCCAGGCCCGCAAGGATTTTTTCGAACAGCTGCATGTTTTTTTTTTTTTTTGAATGATTTTAATGATTGTAATGTCCTTATGCAGGTACATCCCTTCATGAGGATCTAGCCCATATTTTTTTATAGTACAAAATGACAGTTTTGGTCGGATCTTTGTTAAAATTGGCAATGGGGTCCTTCGGTGCTGTAGAATTTTCTTATGGACGTTTGCGCCATTTTTGGGGGCTTTGAATCGATTGTGGCAATAAATGGTTTTTGATTTGCGGCACTTATATTATTTTTTCAAAAATTATATACACTATCAATTATATTATGTTAATTTTTGTACCTTTATAAAATTCTGTATTTTATACCTTGCATTTACGTCAACTTCAAGGTAAAATTAAAAGTCAAAAATTTAAATATATGTTAAAAATTAAAGTAACTATTTTTTTGTGATTTTCATATTGGTTGTGACCAAAAAACATCATTACAAACAAATAAAATGTATCAAACACCATGAGTGTTGAGTTATTAGGCAAAATCTGCTGTGTAAAGTTTTTTTTCACTGCGAGAGGGGGGGGGGGATATGAACGACCATTAACCTACACTGCATAGCGTTGCCATTGGATACATGGACTTTTTTCCTTATGATCATGCATAGGCACTCAGCATAAAAGAAATATTAGGTATGTTTAAGAATATAACCATCTATCCTCAAATTAATCTTTAAAATGTGTTCCAATGTTTCTTATTACACTAAAAACATATATATGTCTTTCAAAGAACAAAAATCATGCAGTGTAGGGTTAAGTGACACAAATTTTTAAAAATAAAGGTTGGCTCTCCAATTATCTTGCTTTTTAATTTGAACCCACCCCGGCTGTGCAACGGTAAGCGATTAGTCATTCAAAAATTAATGAAAAACGTGATCGAAGCCAGGATTTTAAATGGCAAGTTCAGAGGTGAAAATATACTCATACCACGGATTCCTATTATACCTACAGATGTGCCAATTCAATTCAAACATATTCAGTTTCCGATTAGATTGGCATTTGCAATGACTATCAACAAATCCCAAGGTCAAACGATGTCTGTTTGTGGCTTAGATTTGAGAACACCATGTTTTTCACACGGACAATTATACGTGGCATACTCTCGAGTGGGTAAACCATCCAGTTTGTTTGTGTTAGCTAAAGATGGACTAACAAAAAATATTGTTCACGCTATAGCATTAAGAGATTGATATTGTTTAATAGTGTTACTGTCGTAATTGTTTAATTAATGATATATAATTTTAAGGAATAAATTATAATAATTTAAAAATAATGTTTGCCTTTTGTTATTTTTATATTCCCTCATCGTTCACAGCGCTCCATGCTTATTTCACGCATATACCACATTCTTACATACATACAATATACACATTCTACCATACATACATACATACTTACAATAAGTAAACTATTTTTTGTCTACACTAGAAATTACTAGGAAATTATTTATATGGCAAAACAACGTTTGCCGGGTCAGCTAGTATATAATATATAATATAATATATAAAAAATTTCATATCATAAAATAATGTTTCTTTACAATAACAATAAAAAAATACCAAAAAATAATAATGGGAATCTTAATATAAGAAAGTTATAGCATTCTAAAAAATCTCAAATATCTTTCATCGCCTTTTTCTCGAAACTAACATTTTTGACTTAGGCCCTTTTAGAACCAAGCCACAGATATTTATCTATATTTATCAATCTATATTTGTCTATAAATATCCTAATTTCAAGAAAGCTCTTTAAAGTATAAGTATTCCCTCATTATGATTATCGAAATTTCCCTATATTTATCGGTCAACATCTTCAAAAGATGTAGTGTAATAAGATGCTTATATGTGAATGCCACACTCCCCGGAAAAATAGCAATGCGTAGAATAGACTTTCCAAAATTATTCTAGCATCAATTTTGTGAAAGATATTGACTACGCCATTCACCCCCCCCCCTATCAAAACTCAAACAAATTTTTTAAAGTCGATTGGGGGAAGACGTCGTATTGGGGAAGATGCTGTATCAAGTGTTTCATTCACAAGCATCAACAAATGCAGCTAGCCAGTCATGTCTAGAATGAAGGAGCATGCAGGAAGAAGGATCACTTAAATTGGTTTTGATTTGAAGCAGGTTTAAGGGGTGTTTTATCATTTTTGACGCTCTGATGAGTACCCGAAATAGTGTTAAATACCTTTGGCTAAGACGCCGTATTTTCTTTTGCGGAAAATTCCGTATCTTTTCGACAAGCCCTGGAGAAAACAATGATTCTACTCAAAACATAGACCTAGAAAACTACCCCGAACCGTCGGAAAAAAATGTAATTCGATGAAATACATTGTATGCAGCAGTTGGCGCAAAAAACATCATGTATGGCATTTTCTCCCTACGGCGTGGCGATTTGACTCACGGCATCTTTCCCAACGATATGGGAAAGATGCCAAAATAGAAGGGTTTTGTAATAAACATAAAATTGTTTTACAAAGCGAAACCAATGTTTCTACAAATCACAAAAATCCATATTTTGTGGATAAATTGGATTTTTAAAAGTAAAACCAATGTACTATTTTTTTTTAAATAAAGTCAAAAACTACGGCGTCTTCCACAACTAACTCATTGACTTCCTTTTTTAAAATGAAAACTGACTAACATTTTGCGTCTAATCTTCAGTTAGGTAACATGGAGTGGAACAATAATAATTCAAAATAAAAGACTCACCTAGCAAAACAAAACTTGAAAAATTAAATGAAGAAAAAAAATCTAGAGATACTTTAAAATTATTGACGATTTCAAACCAGACTTTTGTGCTATTCACGTTACACTGCATAAGAAAATAAGATACCACCAGAATTAGGAGGAAGAGAATTTTAACTACAAAACAAAGAGTACACAATAGAGGAAATTAAAATTTAACGTGGAAAATCTCCATAGTCTAATTTTGACATGAGTGCATGAGGGCGCTGTTATTTGTTCCTATGCAAATTGCTGTCGGCTCTTAACTGTATTTATATCTATTCGGACGGCACTTGTGTGGTAGATTTTCGTAGTTGTTGATGATTGGAGCATAGTTTTTGTAAGGGCGACATGCCCGCTTCTAATAGCAAAATAAATCTATGTTTTATTTAAATAGTCGTCGTCGGAATCGTTTTGTTTCATTTAACTAATAAACTTTAAAATGAAAAGGAGAAATTGATGAATATAATGATGATTAAGAAATGAAAAATAATTTGATGTGAGGGGTAAGCTTGACTTTGAGCTGTCCATAAGGGCATACTTGTTTAAAGTTGCTCAAAATTACATATCTCCGCATTACAAAGCATTTAATCTGCTCTAAATAGATTTCTAAAAGAAATATTTCTAATAATTAAATACAGATTCCACTAACAGCCAGAGAAGGCAAAAGGTAGTATTAAATATCTTTAATTTCGGATACTTTTTGCACTATACTGGCTGTGCTTCGAAAAACAAACGAACATATAAAGGAACTAGAAACACTTTTAATCAATTTCTTGTGTACTATCAACCAACTTGGTTTGAAGTCAAATACAGCTCGGTGATAATGCTATCGAACGGATTATTTATTCACGAATATGTGTCTCAAATATCAAGCTCTTTAAATCACGTGTTCAGTTTCTTTTACTTAGTTGCCATTGAAGAATTCAGTTTTTGTTCATATTCCAAGTAAGAGTAATGCCCTCGTATTGTAAATTCTTTTGAATACTGGGTAAATGTCAACTTGGCTGTATAAACAATGCCATTTAATGACCTGTGAACTAGTTTATGGTATTAAACAATCTTAAAAATCTTTTTGTTATCACACAATTGTTGAAAATATCAATTTAAAAACTGACTTATTTTTATCGAACTCTCACTCAAAAATTCCAAACAGAATGAAGGTCTTCACTCATATTTTTCTACTATATGTGGCGATTTAATAAGCACTAAATATACGGTTTCAGCACTTTTCACTTCTGAGAAACTTTCGCTTTTGCCTTGTGCCTTTTCATCCAATAGCTAACTGCCTTTTCATTGAAAGAGGGGTTCTTTGTAACTCCGAAACACTTGTATGCAGATTTCCTGCTTAGTAGTGCATTAATATGTTGCTTTATATTCTTTAATTTTTAAACACAAAGGTGTTTATTTAATTCTTGATTCTATGCATTTTTTATAGAACTGTATTGAAAAGAGTAAAAAACGTTTATGAAATTACGCCTGAAAACGAACGTTTCCTGGCATTCCATAGAGTTCCTTGGAACCGCTATCCCTCTGAAAGCAAAGTGCGTCTCGTCTAGCCACCCTTTTAAGTACCTCCAATGAGGTCAAGACCATTTGACCCGACATGCCTTCCTCACCAAGCCAGCACGCGCTTTTTTTCTCTCTCTCTCTCTCTTTTCGTTCTGGGCCCCAAACGATTCGCTGTCTTCTCAACAGTCGGCCACCCTGTCTCCTCCCCCTCTCATAAGTGCTCCGATGATAGAAGTTTAGGTGACAATAAGAATTTAAAATCTTGACGTTTTGTCCGACAGGTTTGATAGGGAATAATCTAAAGAGGCAAAAGGTAAATGGATTGGAATGGTGTGGAGGAGCATTAGAAAGCGATGGCGTAAATGATTGTTTTATTTAATGTGGGTACTGTTTTGAGGAAATGGTTATAGTTGTGATGAAGTTAATAAAGTAAATTCAGAAATTGAGAAAAGTTTTAGCAAAAAAATTATGAAACGCACACTCAAATATTTTTAAAAAGAAAACAAAAAATAAAAGGAAATATTTGCCAAAAATAAAATAATATATTATATTTTTGAGGAAAAAAAGAAAGAATTAAATTACTTTAAAAAATAAAATGAAATAATAAGTTTCAGTTTATGTGATAATACCTATCTCACATATTTAACATTATAATTATACAGAGAGAAACGTATTTTTAATTAAACGTATTTTAATGAAATAAATATCAGAAAAATGTGGAAATAACACAAGTACTATTTCGCCGTGAGAAGTAATCAACAGTTAAAAAATGATGTTAATAAAGAATATTTACTAAAGATTATTATGTAACTACTGTTTATATTTTAACAAGAAGTTCTGTTAAGAACTAAACGAGCCTACTTTCCCGTACATCGGTATCGGCATTCTAGCATCTGATCAATATTCTATTAATTATCTGAAACTGAAAATTATGTCAAACATACCTTTATAGCACTTAAAGCTGATTTCTAAAAGCAAAATATACCCCTCTCATCAGATGAAATAGACACGTAAAAAGTAAATAAACGAGTAAATAAAGTTTTGTCGCACCATTTAAAGAAGGAAACTGTCATAGTTCTTCCGTAGAAAAATTCCACAATCGTTTTCAGAAAGAAAAATAAACAAACAAATAAAAGAACAAAGAACATTAAAACACATTTTATTAAAGAAAGAAATAAAATCGTTCGTTAATAAAATGTCTCGAATTTCATTTTTAATCCGTTGCCAGTTAATAAATATAAATAAAGAATAAAATGCTCTCGTGAATGAAAAATTTTTGTTAACAAAAAAAATCGTCTGCCAAAAAAAAAACAATAATAATAATAAAAAATTAAACAAAACAAATAAATAAATAAACAAAAAATCGTCTGCCCAGTCAGTCACTTTTTCTGAGCCCGCATTTCCGCAGTGTTTGCGGAGTCAGAGTCGGAATCAGAGTCCTCAGAGAAGATTATTCAGAAAAGTACTTTACAATACATTATTTATCAAAACCATTTTCTTACAAAGTTAGTTTGAAGGAAATCTGCCTTTAAGTTCAGAATCAACATTCAATTAAAATTTCCCGTAGGCGCTCATGTTAAAAAATTTTCTGAACGGTTCATCATTGAACGAAAAATGGTTCAAATTGAAAAGTGAAATATGGGAATGAGTCTCTCCGAGATCTTTCGAACAAGGAAAAGTTTATTCAATTCGGACGGTTCACTTAAAAGTTATTGGGTGGGGAAAGGTTGTTTGAACGGTGCAATGTTGAACGAAAAAATGTTCAAATTGAAAATTTAAATACGGTAATGAAGTATTCTAGCCGAGATCTTTCGAACAAAAAAAAGTTTGTTTAAATCGGACTGTTCACTCAAAAGTTATTAGGGGTGGGAGCTTGTTTGAACGGTTCAATGTTGAACGAAAAATTGTTCAAATCGGAAATTTAAAAACGGGAATGAAGTATTCTTGATAAGATCTTTCGAACAAAAAAAAGGTGGTTCAAATCGGACTGTTCACTAAAAAGTTAGTATCGCGGGACAGGTTGTTTGAACGGTTCAAAGTTGAACCAAAAATTGTTCAAATCGAAAAATGAAATATGAGAATGAGCTGTACTCTCCGAGATCTCTCCAACAAAAAAAAGTTTATTCCATTCGGATGGTTCACTCAGAAGTTATTAGGTGGGGAAAGGTGCTTGAACGGTTCAATGTTGAACGAAAAAAATGTTCAAATTGAAAATTTAAATACGGTAATGAAGTATCCTTGCTGAGATCCTTCGAACAAAAAAAAAATATTTAAATCGGACTGTTCACTCAAAAGTTAGCATCGCGGGACAGGTTGTTTGAACAGCTCAAAGTTGAACCAAAAATTGTTCAAATCGAAAAATCAAATATGGGAATGAGCTGTACTCGCCGAGATCTTTCCAACAAAAAAAAGTTTGTCCAAATCGGAATGTTCATTCAAAAGTTATTAGGGGGGGACATACAGACCGACCGACCGACACACAAATTCCCCATCTCAATACCCTACTTTCAAATTTTTAATTTTTCGATATTCATTTTATCTTTTTATTTTTTTAACTCGGCGATATTTTTTTCGACTTGGCGATATTTTTTTAACTTGGCGATATTTTTTGGACTTGGCGATATTTTTTTAGATGCATTAAGCTACTTTTCATACTTTTTAGCCTACTTTCCCATTAAAAATAAAAGAAAGACGAAAAAGTATTAAAAGTAGCTTAATGCATCTAAAAAATATCGCCAAGTCCAAAAAATATCGCCAAGTTAAAAAATATCGCCAAGTCAAAAAAAAATATCGCCAAGTGAAAAAACTAAAAAGGTAAAATGAATATTGAAAAATTAAAAATTTGAAAGTAGGGTATTGAGATGGGGAATTTGTGTGTCGGTCGGTCAGTCGGTCGGTCTGTCTGTCCCCCCCCCCCCCCTAATAACTTTTGAATGAACATTCCGATTTTTTGATTTGAACAATATTTGGTTCAACTTTGAACCGTTCAAAAAACCTGTCCCGCGATGCTAACTTTTGAATGAACAGTCCGATTTGAACAAATTTTTTTTTGTTCGAAAGATCTTATCAAGATACTTCATTCCCGTATTTACATTTCCGATTCGAACAATTTTTGGTTCAACATTGAACCGCTCAAGCAAGCTGTCACCCCTAATAACTTTTGAGTGAACAGTCCGATTTAATTAATTTTTTTTTGTTCGAAGGATCTCAGCAAGGATACTTCATTACCTTATTTAAATTTTCAATTTGAACATTTTTTCGTTCAACATTGAACCGTTCAAGCAACCTTTCCCCACCTAATAACGTCTGAGTGAACCATCCGAATGGAATAAACTTTTTTTTGTTGGAAAGATCTCGGAGAGTACAGCTCATTCCCATATTTCACTTTTCAATTTGAACCATTTTTCGTTCAATGATGAACCGTTCAGAAAATTTTTTAACATGAGCGCCTACGGGAAAATTTAAATTGAATGTTGATTCTAAACTTAAAGGCAGATTTCCTTCAAACTAACTTTGTAAAAAAATGGTTTTGATAAATAATGTATTGTAAAGTACTTTTCTGAATAGTCTTCTGTGAGGACTCTGATTCCGATTCTGACTCCGCAAACACGGCTGAAATGCAGGCTCAGAAAAAAAATGACTGACTGGGCAGACGATTTTTTGTTTATTTATGTAATTGTTTTGTTTAATTTATTATTATTATTATTATTATTTTTTTTTTTTTTTTGGCAGACGATTTTTTTGTTAACAAAAATTTTTCATTCACGAAAGCATTTTATTCTTTATTTATATTTATTAACTGGCAACGGATTAAAAATGAAATTCGAGACATTTTATTAACGAAAGATTTTTTTTCTTTCTTTGATAAAATGTGCTTTGATGTTCTTTGTTCTTTTATTTTTTTTTTCTTTTAAAAACGATTGTGGAACTTTTCTACGGAAGAACTATGACAGTTACATTCTTTAAATGGTGCGACAAAACTTTATTTACTCGTTTATTTACTTTTTACGTGTCTATTGCATCTGATGAGAGGGGTGTATTTTGCTTTTAGAAATCAGCTTTAAGTGCTATAAAGGTATGTTTGACATAATTTTCAGTTTCAGATAATTAATAGAATATTTATCAGATGCTAGAATGCCGATATCGATGTACGGGAAAGTAGGCTCGTTTCGTTCTTGACATAACTTCTTGTTTCGTCTTTCTTTTATTTTGAATGGGAAAGTAGGCTAAAAATGGATGCTTTAGTACGTGATGCTTTTCACAATCGAAACTTTCAACGACGCTTAAGAATGAGATACCACTGTTCATTTAAATTTTGTTTTTGCTTTACTTGCTGCCTCTTAGTGCTGTTATAATAAGTCAGAATTTGATCCTTTTTTACTATTGTATAAAATAAAGGGTCTGCAATTATATTTTTTTAATGGATTCATCTTGCAAAGAAAAATACGTTGAAATAAATAGGGGCATTAGATTTAAGAAATCAAAGAAATTAAAAACATTAAACTATAATAAGAAAAAAAGACATTATAAATATAAATTTGGCATAATTTTAATTTCATAGAAATGATATTAATGACAGTAGTATCTTACGCATGTTGCGAAATTATTTTTTGCCGTGATTTGCTTTGAGACTAGCAATTATAGTTGGGTGGTTTTTTTGAGTTCAATGACTCAAGAGTCTCAAAAGACCACACAAAAGCTATTGACTCCTGAAATATCAGTTATGCTACTGTCCTTCAAATGCACGGTGATCTGGTATTTCCCTCTATAAATTTGGGCCAAACAAGGTTGCAGGTTCTAATGTATGTTAAGTGGATGAAAAACATTGTATTTTTAGTAGTACGTGATACATAACAAATAAAAAATATCTATTTTCTGATCTCAATTAAAAATCTAAAGAGAAACAAAAATCTTATTAAGTAGCAAATTCGTTAAAGAAATCAAAATATGTCATGACATTTTTAACAACAATATTACACTGAAAATTAAGCACCTTGGACTCTCAGAGGGCATGCCAGCCTAATACGAAGCCTAGGGCCGACGAGTGTAGATTGTGATAGAGTGGATTGTAGAGTTTAATTTTATGAGAGGGGGAACGTGAAAAAAGCTGACACAAGGCTCCATTGACTGTCGGTGGCCTTTTTAAGCACACATCTACATAGTTATGTCAAGTAGTAATTTCATTAAAGAAAAACTAAAAATTATTAATTTAATTTTTTAATTTCGTTGAAAATACAAGCTTAAAAGTTGCATATAAAAAATGAGATCCCAAAGTTAAGCCTTTTTAAAGTTTCGTTCATCCCCACAGTCCTACATAAGTCGACGAGTATCCGTATACCATTAAACAATCATTAAAATTGTAACTTTCATTACTGAAATAACTTAACACTTGTCATAGTCCTGATAAAAACAATGCAGCGAAGTTTCCTCTAAGCCGCATTTATAAAGGCTCCAATATTATGTTTAGCGCTCAAATTTCATTTCTGCTCCCCATACAACAAAAGCTTATTCTTCAAACGTAACCAATACAAGAACTGATGATTCTGATGACCTAAAGCGGCGATTTTATCGTGTCTAATAACTAATGATTACTGCCTTGTTTACCTTCGCTTCTCCTACCATTAAATCGCACTGCCCTAGTTTAGAAAATTTCACTTTTGTTAATTTCTATGCTCTATTGTTCATTTCCAAGAAAGAATGTCGTTCTTTTCTGACGTAATCACCAGTTTTTCAGCACCTAAAAGGATGTTATTGTTCATTTAAATCACCTTTAATTTTTGCTACGAAATCAGTTATTTAGAGCTATTCTTACGAGTTGCAATTTCACCCTGTTTGCAACTTAACCTTTAGCTGGTAAGGTGAGGCGTCTTACACTTCAGAAGAATTGGACTTCAGCATTTAAACGTTTTATAATGATGACATATACGGCTTTATCTGTATATTTACTATTTCACTTAGAGTACTGGTAGAGTTGTGTTTACGAATATGAATTAAGAATGAGTGGAAATTTTCCGGCTTTAATTTATTAAATTTTGTGAAGTACACAAGAAATAAAATGTTAGGGTTACGCACACTCCATCTCACCACTTACACAACAAAACAGTATCGTCATCAGGTGAGGGTTAAGAATAATGAATAAAGTGAAAAATTTACAATTTATCAACCATTTTTTTAACAGGATTGCTGTTGCGATAACCATGTTTTAATTTATTCAGTTGGTCAAAAACACATGTTAATTAAAAGGTGAGGCCATCAGGAAATGTTTGCTGCATTTTTCATAAAAATAAATATTTAATAATTAAAAATAATCTACCTCTTACCACGCCTTTGAAAGAATTACGTCAAAAAGTGTTCATAAAATTTTGCTATCGTGGTCTATAAGTATACTGATCTGCTAACCACAAAAGTCGTACCTGAACTTTTTAACAAAATTGAGTTATTGTCATTCCTCTTCAAGTTTATCTTTTGTATTAAAACTACCGAATTAAAATGCAAATATATACGTAAAAATGTCCCACCCAGGAGGATAGATTGAGCACAAGCTCCCCCCCCCCTTTTTAAAATGTATGTTACGGTTAAAGTAAAAATGATCTGCCTAAACCTAGCTAAACCGCAAACCTAGCTTTGACGATTAAAGCGGACTTTAATCGACTGGAATTGGTTAGACCCAGTGCTAGCCGATTAAAGGTCTAAGTATTGGGAATTCTTCGGCCTTAATCCGTAAAGCTTGGCTAATCCCTGCTTTAACCGGTTTTAAAATGTTGGATAAACCTAGCTTTAACCAGTTAACACGGGCTTGAACCGACTATAGTTAAGCTCAGATTTAGCCGGTTAAAGGTCGAAGTTTCAGAAACTTTTCGAGGGAATCCCCGCTTTAACCGGTTAAAGCTAGATTTATCCATCATTCTTATATTAACCGTAACATATTTATCTGATGGAATAGTTGTTCTGTATGTCTCCTTTTTGTGCAAAATGAAAGATAACTAATGTCCCTCTATTGTAATTTCAATGCAAAATACAAAAACGACAAAAAGTAGAGCTGACCCCTTTTGGCACCGTGGTCTTCAATTTCCCGTGCGCCATCAAAGTCCATCTACTACTGCCAAAGACATTACGGACTTTTTTGTTCCTTCACACGTTCAATCAAGCGGACAAACAGCAACTTTTCAGACAGGATCTGTGCCAAATCAGGGGCCATTAGTTATTCATTAGTATGCCCTCTGCACCAAGAAAGTGACAGATTCTTCAATTTTTAATTACTGACTAATCCCAGCTTTTACCGGTTACAGCTTGGTTTACCGATCATTCTTACTTTAACAAAAACATATATCTTTGATGGAATATTCGCTAGGAAGGTACAAAATGAAATATAACTAATGTCCCTCATTGTAATTCCAATGCAAATCACAAAACCGGCAAGAAGTAGGACTGTCCCCTTTTCGCACCGTAGTCTTCAATTTTTCTTGCGCAATCAAACTCCATCTACTACTGCCAAAGACATTAGAGACTTTTTTGTTCCTTCACACGCTCAATCAAGCGGACAAATAGCAACTTTTCAGACAGCGATCTGTGCCAAATCAGGGGCCATTCGTTATTCATTATTATGCCTTCTGCGCCCGGAAAGTGACAGATTCGTCCCTTTCGGAGGGTTATCTGGTCCCGTGAATCTCCCTTTATTGCTGACGACACCCCAGTCATTAAAGGCGTGGAAGACGCGGTCACGTGATTAGATACCGAATCCGAGAGAGGGGCCCCACCCAAGATCACAGATCTCGAGAAAACGAGGGGGAAGGGGGAGATAACTTCTTCGGTAATTACTGCTTTAATTCTGAGACTTCCACCTTTTAACCCCTTTGTTTTTGCTTTGCTTAATTTTCGAAGTAATTAGGGGAATGGGATTTTTTTCCTGCCGTTTTTGCACGTGCGGAAGTTGGGATTATTTTTATTAATTTATCACATTATTTATGCCCTCAAATTGGGTTTTAGATTAATTATTTTAAAAGGGTAACTTTTTTGCAATGTAGTAAAACTGGCTCAAATGCTTGAAAAGTTCCAGCAAAGCGTTTAGAAGCTGTTAGAAACGTCTAGAATACAACTAAATAACAAATAACATTTTGCACCATTCGCAACAGAAGTGACACAAAGACGTGGATAATTTTTTTTCAAGGTTTCTTTAGTCGTAAAAAGAAAAGTAGAGTGGAAAGGATTTTCTTTACATGACGAAATTAGATATATCCAACAGTTACCTCTCAACACAACCGCCGTTCTAACTGAGACATTTGCAGAAGCCTGATGCCAACTTTCCCAAGCCTTTGCCAGAGAAAGTTGCCGCATTGTCTTACAGGCTACTACTTACTCCAGCTGAAGCCAAACTTATGTCTTCAGAGCCAGATTTTCATCTGAGCATATAAGCATGGAGATGAAAACTCTTCAAAAACTTTCTTCAAAATATCTATACATATAGATATTTTGAAGAAAGTCGAACAGATCTTTAGAAGTTCGGACATGGTGCTGAAACGTTGAAGATAGACGAACAGATGTTCATGATGCGGGTTGTCTGACCCTCAAGGTCCGAACAAGGCTTCGTCCAATATTCATGTTTTTGTTCATGTTCAGATCAAAATCTGGCTCGGAAGACAAAAGTTTGGCTCAATCAAGAGTAGAGACTTTGCTGTTAGACGCGGCGGTAACTCTATGATGCATGCTATGATTACTTGCTATATTGATTGGTTAACTTATGTAGTCTAAATAAGCAGTGCATTTTTAAAGTTCAAGAAGTTTTCTTCTAAATTATGAAATTTTAATGATGTGTCTCTGTGTTGATTATATTGTTTTATAAGCCACTGTGCGCTAAATATATTAACGAACATTACTATACAAGTTTGGGACCATGACGGAATAATAAATTGAGATTCTGCAACGCTAATTAGAACTCTGCCGCCCTCCTTTAATAAGTTTCAGTCAAACCCGCTTAATGGAATATCGGTCAACAGAATATCCCGCTTAATGTAATACATTTTCAATGAACCGAACCATAGTAAATCATTTGTGTGTTAAATTTCCCGGTTAAAGGAATATTACGTTTGGCAGTAATCCCGGCTAAAATAATAATTTTTAACCATGCAGATATCGATCTTTTTCTATTTCTCACATTTTTTCCAGATTTTCCCTCTTGTAAAGAGCAATAATTAATGTATAGAAACTGGATAGCTTTTATAGTTTTCTTGTCACTTCATTGAAACGGTGCAGAAGCAGAAAATGGTGATTCCAAGGATTTGAAGAAATGTTTCCTACTGTTGCTTACTTTTCGCCACCCCCCAATGAGATCGCTCCTTTTGCTACATGCCCCTATTCAGAGAATGAACTATAAGACTCGAAAGAGCTTCACCTCTAGAAACCCACGAAAGAAATAAGAGAATAAATGTGAAAAATTAACAGGTCGAAAGGATCGGAAAATACCAAGATGTGACAAATCTCTTCGGAGAAATGCAACGGGGGTCTCCACAACAAGTAAAGTTAGCTGGCCTGAAATCCTCAATTTTTCTTCGGCTGTGCACGTCTCTTGCCCACACTCTCATCTAAACGAAAAGACCTAACTCTTAAAAAAAGTGAGTATTATTGAATATGAAAATGTAAATAAATGTGCGCAATTAGAACTTGCAAAATGGTTTGAGATGCCTTAATCTCAAATTTCTAAAGTGTTAAAACATAAAAAAGTCCTAAACGACAGGAAATTGAACAAAAATCTTAACCATTAGGGAAAACGTACAGGGAAAGAATCAAAAGTTGAAAACGCTTTCTTTCGCTGGTTTGCTGAAAAATGGGCTTGTAACGTTCCTGATAGTGGAATATTATTAATCAATATTTTACAAGAAGTGTAGCTCCTTTTTCTTCTAAATTTTTAAAGTTTTATAATATCTTAAGTGTTTTTATTATTCATTAAATTTATTGCTGATAAAATATATCTATGTTCAAGGCAATTTTTAATGCTTTCTCGATTTAAATGCAATTCAAAACGTAGTGTGAATGGGATCCCGGATAAAGGAATATCCCGCTTATTAGAATAATATTTCGTGGTAAATTGACTATTCCATTAAGCGGGCTCAACAGTATGTCACTTCTGTTGCAAAAGTGCAATTATTTAATAACAATTTTCTGATCAAAGCTCGCATTCTTTCTCCAGCAGTAATGATTACGTAATGTTAAAACTAAGGTTCCTACAATCCAACTTGAATCAATAGAAACTTTGTTTTCCATTTGGCTTGCTGTCAACGGTGTGGTGATAGGTATACTATAAATACATCATCACGTGTGAATTAAATTTATGTATTCAGTTGCTATCCACGACATTTGTACTTAATCTCGCCTGTTGTACTGTTTGATTGACGGAAGAAAAACAATTAAAGTTATAATGATTCCGAAATTACAGTCATACCACACGTTGTAAAACGAATGCTTTGTGCGAAAAGCAAAATCTAAAATAATAAAAGGTCTTACGACGCGAAACATATGTTATATAATACACCGCCAACTTGGCTATTTCGATCCATGGACAGCTGTTTCGAGCTTATTGTGCTCTCATCAGCATGGAATACGAAAGTAGTCGAGTTGGAGGCAAAAATTCTCTTATAAAGCAAAGAGAGCCAAAAAAAAAAAAAAAACAAAAACTGGTAGCTAATGTAAAATTAGAACATCAGCGAGCGACCGCACTTGGTACGGTACAACTCGTAAATTTTTTAGGCAGATCTCAAGGCCTTTATACCTTTATACCTTGAGCTCTGCCTAAAAAATTTACGAGTTGTACCGCACCAAGTGTGGTCACTCACTGGTGTTCTAATTTTACATCAGCTACCAGTTTTTTTTGACTGTCTTTGCTTTATAAGAGAATTTTTGCCTCCACCTCGACTACTTTCGTATTCCATGTTGATGAGAACACAATAAGCTCGAAACAGCTGTCCATGTATCGAAATTGCCGAGTTGGCGCTGTTATTGCATGTTTCTGCTTTAGCCCTTGCTTAGGGGCGGTTACTCACTGCTGTATATGTCATACGTCTTTTCCCTCTGTCGAAAATACGAAAAATTTCTGCTTGTCTAATTTTCATGGGCTCTATTGAAGAGGTATTTCTCTTAGATATTGAAAAGCATATAAAGAGGAGAGAAAAGCTTGTTTCTCCCCTTTATTCGTGGCGCAAAGAGCTAATGGAGAAATATTTAATGAACAGTTTCTATTTCTAATGCTATGATTATAGCACGAAGGCAATCAGCACGTCAGGTGACTATAAAATATTCTTTATTAAATGCCAGTATTCCGTTTAAGCATATTAGTGATAGCTAGGAGATATATTAGGTACAATAATTTCATTTATGATGTAGTAAAGGAATGTGGGGCAAAGTGAATAAGCAGGGTAAAGTGAAATGGTAAAATATTTTCACAGTTTGCGGCAACACCTATCTAGCAATATTTTAACTAAGTTCCTTAACATATAGCGGATACCAGCAAAAAAGTATATAGCTCCTAAGATCAAAGAAATAAATAACAAGTCATTTTCAAAATTCGATACATATTTTGTAATATTTCGTGGTTTATCAAAAATATTTTCGTTTTTTTTTTAAATGATAAAGATCTTGTAATTACTATTATAAGTATTGAATGTAATCTACTGAAGTCCAGTGCAGTGTTTATATAGTACATATTAGGCACGCTTTGATTTTAGATGTTCAATGCAATTTGTCAAGTGCATGCTAGGCAAAGTGGATGGGACAAAGTGAAATACAGGGTGCGCCAGAGAAACTTACTTTTTTGAAAAAATCACTGCGCGGTGAATTAGCTACGTAGAAAGCCGGGAGTGAGCGCATCTGGAGCGGGAAATCTCCAAGTTTTGTTTTCCCTTTAATTAGTCGCCATCATGCTATGGTCAAAAGTACAGCGCGCCTTTGCCGTCGAAAGCTACTTTTCGAACGGTTGCTTAGTTACTGATACGCAACGCGCGCATCGAGGAATTCTTCCTTCCCAGCCTCGAAAAAATGAACATTAGGGACGTGTGGTTTCAGCAAGATGGAGTCACAGCACACACAGCACGAGATTCAATGAATTTGTTGCGACAACATTTCCCCGACCACCTCATCTCTCTCAGAGGCGATCTCCCATGGCCAGCACGCTCCCCAGATTTGGGGGCCGTGCGATTTTTTTATGGGGTTATTTGAAATCCCTGGTTTATGTTGATCGACCACGCACAATAGCTCACCTCAAGAATAACATTCGCGACGACATTGCCAACATAACAATTGATATGCTGCAAAGAGTGCTCACAAACTTTAAAAATCGTCTTAATCAGTGTATGTTCAATGTGGTCATCATTTAACCGATGTCATTTTCAAGACTAAATGAAAAAAAAAATGGGATATTGTATTCTCAAATAAAAAAAGAATTAAAACAATAACTTAAGTAGTTTTGTTTTTATTGACATTTCAAAAAAGTAAGTTTCTCTGGCGCACCCTGTAGTTCATTTCGCTTACGTATTCATTCATTTATTAAATCACTAACGTATTTCTTCATTCATTGATTCATTTACTTATTATTCCACACTTTTATTCATTGGTTCACTTATTTTCTTATTCATTTACTATTTCGTTTTCACATTTATTTTTTATCTTGTATTAATTAATCAATTTATTCATGTATTCATTTATTACAGCAAATTAATTCGTTTATCTATTTACCTCTGCCTTAATTTGATGAAAATTATTTTCAATAATCAAATAGAAAATATTTTATAACAAAATATTATATTTTCACTTCACTCCATGGTTTTTGGAGATGAAAATTTTCCTTTTTTTTCTTTTTTAAAGGTGCAAAAGAATTTCCAAAAATGAAAAATATTGTCTCAACGCAAGTTCTACTACAAAGTACATTATTTTTTCTTCTTGTGCAATAATTTTCGGAACAAATTTCTTATTGGTTCATTTGAAACAAGGAAGTTAGCTTAACTATTTCAATTTGCCCCCACATTCCCTGCAATAAAAATATGATTTATTTCACATTACAATTTTACTCCATACTTGAATTAATGCCTTGAGTATAAAACTATTCCACACCAGTTTATATTAATTACATAAAGAACTCTCTAGGAACCTAAAAATTGTTTTATTAGCACAAACTAGAGTTAATACGATTAAATTTGTAAAAGCAACAGTGATTTGTCAACGTTTTGATTTATATGTCGTTTCAGAACATATAAATCGTTTCAGTTTTGATTTATATGTCGTTACCCTTGAAAGAAGTACAAACGATACATTACTGTATGATTCCATCACTTGAGCTGTAATTTGAAATAACTGCGAAGCATATTAAACCCCGGCAACAGAAGTAACAGAAGTCAAATAGTAATAATAAAAATAATAATAATAATAATAATAATAATAATAATAATAATAATAATAATAATAATAATAATAATAATAATAATAATAAAAACACAGAAATAAATTAAAAAAACAGCATTTTCGAAAATTAAGGTTTTACGAAATATTACTTTTGACTGATTTATGCGAAATACTAAATAACGCAAAATATTTGTTATGTTATTGTCTGTAGTCAAAATCATTTTGTAAGAAAGTGGACCTATCATCAAAAAAAAAAAAAAAAAGAAAATTCTTTCAAAGATACTTATAAATAGCATATAGCTTTCAATAGAAATGTTCCTTACTTGCATTCTAAGACTTTTTTCTAGTCAACAATTGAGCTTCTACTTAAGTTTGAAACTTATTAAGTTTAACTTTTGGCTTAATAATTCTCCGTTCAACTTTCTACTCCACTGAGATTCGTTAAAACTAAACCTATTACTCTTCCTAAATGAAGGGTCCGATTAAAATAATTGCATTTACAATGTTACCATTCAACTTCAGTAAAAATAATAACAATTACGATGATCTAGTCTAGGGGTGGCCAACCTTTTTAGGGAGAGTGCCACTATCTGGAGGGAAAAAGCTCGGCGTGCCACATTGTATTTTTCCAACAAACTGAATTTTTTTAAAAAATTAAAAATAGATTTTATGTTGGGTATGTAATTCTTACTCGAATGAAACATTTTTTCTCGTTAATCTGAGAAATTGAAATCTAAATGATAATAACGATAAAATAAGTCCGAACTTAAGAGTTATCGTTAATAAACACATTTATAGGTTCTGTCTGTTGGCTTATGCTTAAAAAAGTAACAAATAACATCAAACATTCTATTCTAAAAATTAAACAATCTGTACTTAATGTGGTTTATGAGTCTGTATCTTTTTTTACGAAGTCTCTCATTTTAGGATTAGTTCTTGAGAACCCTAAAAAGTTTAAGTGTTTTAAAAGCTATCAATAAATACTCAACAGTATTTAGATTTTTCTGCATTCATAACAAAAAAAAATTGTTTAGAAGCGTATTTTGAACCAAATCTACAACAGCATCAGACGGCAAAAGTGTGCAAATGTGACAAAAATTTGTCGGTACAAATTTCCAAACTTCTATATAACGTGGATGACTTTCTGTTGAAGTAAGCTCTTATATTTGATTACCAATGCAAAAGGTCAGTTGAAAAGGGTCAGTAGTCAGAAAAAAGATCAGCACTTTTTTTTATGATCCTGAAAATCATCAAACCTAACACGGAATGTATACTTAAAATAGGTGTAAAATTTTCTCCATATATCATTGGAAAATTATTAAATTTGGGTTGATACTTTCAGTATTAAATTTAATGTTTTATTCCTTTTTCTCCAAAGTAGAGAGAAAGAAACTGAAGTTTAATCATAAAAGAATGTAGATGGCCTGTACTGGTTTTAGAAACTTTTTTTGTGCAATCTTAAATTTAAATTACTAAAACGCCGGATAATAAGAGATAAGATGACATAACGAAATTCATTTGTTGTTCTCCATTCCTAAGTAGCAAGTCCTCATTGCTTTCTTTCCAGATATTTTAAAAAACACACTCCCTAAAATCTTATGACTATTTTTTCTCTGAACAGCTATTGCACATTTCAATGAAGGAGTAACTTGCATGCTCTCCCCTTTCTCCTGAGAAAAGTTCACAAAACATTCAGAGCTCTAATTCGTAGTTTGTTAATACAGTGAACTCTACAGGGTCACCAACAAAGAAAAAGTCTAATTCCTTGGCAAGGAGTTTGTGATAAATAATTCGATGATATTTTTGAAGTTTTTTTCCAAAATTATTTTCAAGTAATGTAACAAAAACAATTTAAGGGTCTTTGTTTGTGCAACCATACCGAATTTTGTCCAATCTGGTTTCTTAATTTTAGTTGCAGAGTTAACTTTTTTTTTAGTTTCATCACCCAAAGCTGAAACTATAACAGATCAAGAATCCATTCTGCAGGATCGAAAGTTTCATTCGTGTCAAACACAAATATGCTTTAGAAAGCATTGTCTGTAGCGTCTCAGCTTTCGTTGGATGTCCGAAGCTAACGCTAAGTACTTTGCAATGTTGCAGTTAAGTCAGTGTTGCAGTTTAAGTAATTTGTAAGCCAGCCTCCTGACACTTAATCGTCATAATATCATTATATTCATCAGTTCAAGGGTTTTATTTTTATCAATATTTTTAATATCAACAGTTTTCCCTCAATTTTGGAATTTTTTCAAAAAAGTCTTCGCGTGCCACCGTTAGTGCTCTGCCGTGCCACATTCTGACACGCGTGCCGCTGGTTGGCCACCCCTGATCTAGTCCATTAGGTTCCATTAAAAACAATAGCATTTACGACGTTCTACTCCGTTCAATTCCATTAAAAACAATAACAAATACGAAGATCTACTCCGTTAAACTAAACTGAAAACTAGCATTTACGACGTTCCACTCCATTAAAATCCATTGAAAACAATAACATTTACGACGCTCCACTCCGTTAAACTAAATTGAAAACAATCGCATTTACAACGTTCCACTCCGTTAAGCTCTATTGAAAACAATAGCATTTAAGACGTTCCACTACGTTAAGCTCCATTGAAAACAGTAGTATTTACGACGTTCCCCTCCGTTAAACCTCATTAAAAACAATAACATTTACAACGTTCTACTCTATTAAACACTGTAAATACTACTGTATTTCTTTCTGAATAATCCACATTCTTGCATTCACGAAATTCTTTCTCTCTTTCGTTTAATTATTGTTTTACCTCTTTAAGTTCATTTAAAAACAATAAATCTGTTAACTTTATGGACATAGAGAAGCTGCAACGTAATAATTAATAAACCTTTCTCAAGCATTTCTAAAAGCTGGATTGAGTTAGTAAATAAAAATGGATTACAGTTGAACCTCGTTAGTTCGAACACACTCAAAACGAATTACTGCTAAGACGAACTACATTTCTAAGCCCTGTCCTCCTGTTTGTTGTGTATTGTTATCCGGATAAGACAAACTACGGTTAAGACGATCTAATTAAAAAGGTGCGTGGGAGCTCGTTTTACCAAGGTTCAACTGTTATACATTAGGTATACTGCTGTTGATGTGTTTAATTAATATTTTTTAATCGCTTTTTACCTTTGCGTACTCTCAAGAAGGAAAAACAAGGAATATTCAAATTATATAAAAGTTTTTTTTTTTTTTTACAGTGGTCAAACCACAATTCAAGAAAGGCTGAAAAGCTAAAAAACATAAAAAAAAAGGTAACACACTTAACGCATACCGGATGTCCAATCACGTGCCTTTATAACGTTCATTCAGACTTTCGTTGGACCTGCCCCCCTCCCCTTTCTAACGTAAAGAACGTTCGCGCGTAAATTTGAATATTCTCAAGGTGGCCCAGTTTGCGGACATGATTTGCATCCATCCAGAAGAAATAAGGAGTCGTCCTTCGGAGAGTTTATCTGGCATGAATGAATTCTCCAAGTCTTGACAACAGGGAGGGGGTATCTGGAGTTTAATCATTAATGTTCATTTCATGTTTGTCTCAATGTCTCTAAGAAATATTACTTCGTTAATTTTATCCAAGGAAAAAGCCGTTCAGAGTAACTATGAACCATTTCATTTTTTTGGAACATTAAACCTTCTCGCTGCGTACTTTAAAAAACAAAAATTGGTTCAAAAATTGCGTATTTTTTATTACATATTTTATATTTACATAAAGTTAAAATTTCCAAAAAAATTTTTAAAACAGTTTTTTTTTTTACATTCAGTATTGAGTTAGATCATAGAAAAAGGTTCTCAGAATATTGAAATTCTTGTAAATTTCTCAATTCAGTATGTAGTTATATAATGTATTATTCAATTAAGAACTGCAGTACATGAGCAAAAATGTTTGCCCAAATGAGCACTAGTGGTGTTATCTTAACGATTTGCCTTAAATTGTGAACTTTTTTTGTCCTGTAGTGAAATATTCTGTACTGAAAACGTTAGATGTTCATGAATTAATCACGCGAGAATGTATTGAAGTAATTCGTTAGAACTTCTTTTTTTTTTTTTTTTTTTTTTTTTAATGTTGTAGTAACTTAACCTTTTAAAACTTGTTCAATGGTATGAAAAATTCAAGTGTAAAAAAATATTGCTACTTTTAAAGCTAAGCACCGCACCCAGCTTTCAGAGAAAATTGTTCAAAAGTTCAGCTTAGTATAAACGTGGGAAAGCTTATTAATCACGTAATTGGATTTAAACCAAGATCCAATAAAGAGTAATTATCCCAGGAGTATTTAATTTTTTCATGAATTGCATAAGTCTACCTAACAAAATCTTGATTGACCATGCTTCAAATTTTTATTTTAACACGTAGACTGCTTATTTATTTATTTTACGTAGATACTAATGTTTCATAATATTTCGCACTTTTCACCCCTAGAATTTGTTTCCATGTCCGTTTATTTCATTTTATTAGAAAAATATTTATTCAGAAAAGTGACAAATCTTCGACTTTGAAAGCGAGGTCACGCATTTGTTGAGTCAAGTGAATACATTTTTAACAAAAATAATTTTTAAAACACCACGACCTAAATCGTTTTAAACACAGCGTTATAAATCCGTCTGTGTGAAGATTTCTAAAATCGAAGCTGATCAGTTACCTTTTGCTCAAATAAATACAGCTCCAAAAATATTTGAGAATGACCAAGTTCATGTAACGGGACTCAAAAGAAAAAAAAAAAACGTCACTCAAAGCAAAATAGAAAGTACCACGAAGCGGAACAACACACAGAAATATGTTATAGTAAACATTTGAAAACGACATAATTTGTAAGAATGTTTAGATTTGGAAAGGAATTTTTGTTTTAAAAATTATTTATTTATTTTATTTACTTACTTTTTTGTTTTGTTTAAGGTCATTCCGTAGAAATATCAACCTCAGCCGAAGAAAAAAAAATACCGAAGTGGAAAAAGCATCAAAAACTAAATAAATAAATGAATACATAAAAATCATACAACATAAGAAGCTTAAAAAAGTTGAAAAAGTATTGTAATTATCACTGAGATTAGCCATAATAAATAGTTTGTAATGTGTCTACTGCTTGTTATTCGATGGTTACGTTAGTCACGTTACGTTAGTCACACGCCATCTTGAGTAAAAGTGACACTTAAGACTAAAAGAAATTAAGATTAAATAAATGTGTTTTATGTTTTTAAAAGCCAACTTTACACATTTTTCAAACATATCATTCAATTTTTAACACTTGCTTAACTTTGAGAAATTTTTGCCTCACAACATGAGCAGTCATTTTCAGGGTTGCAAAAATGTTACATTAGTCACACTGCTATTTTGGTTGAAAAAATATCTACTGTCGGTAATTTTGTTTTACATTCTTAGCAGAAATGATACATAGATACCATGTACATTGTAAATCCACCAGCATAAGTAAAAAATATTTTTAATTCTTTAAGTTACAAGTAAAAACAGTTACAGAATTAAGGCTTGGTTTCCTAGAATCGTCGCCGATGCCGGGCGCGACGCACGCTGGAATCAGAACCAGTTTGATTGGAGCGTGGCGTGAAGCGACGTCATTCTGTGGCTCAGGCGCATGCGCAGAAGGCGGCGGCGTCTGTCGCCTCGCCAGATATCGACGATTTCACTTCTAGGAAACCGGGCCTTTAGCTCTGAATGTTGCGTCAGTCACAATGGAATGACCCTTTATCCCTTTATGCCCCGACGGGACTCAGAAGTCCCGTTTATATTAATTTAGTATTATGAATCCTAAACGACTGGAATCATGCTGAAGCTTTTGAGTACCATTCCTTGTACTTCGCTGAGAAGCCGACAGATGGTACGTGCGATAGGAAACAGTTTTCTTGGGTTTCCAAGAGGCGTAGGAGGCCTTAGCCCCCCAAAATTTTCAAAAAATTTTTATTCGTTAAAATGTTTCATGATGTATTTTCAACACGAAAAACCAAAACAGTTCATAAAAATTCATTGTTAAATTAATTTGGGACAGAAAATGTTAAAATTCTTTTGCACGAATATTCGTTTTGAGGCTCAGTATCTAGGAAAGTCTAGAGTCAGGTAACCTAAATTTAACTTTTTTGCTAGTAATTAGGCTATTTTTGTCATGGAATCACTATATTCCGAAATGAAAAAAAAAGTCTTCTTGCTCACTTTTTCATTAAGATAACAATGATATTTTAAATTGTTACCTAGAGTCTAACAAAACGCGTTGCTGAATTCCATTTAAAAACTTGATTTCCTACTTTTAATTTATACAGTTAAGTTGTAGAAAACTTATCTCAATTATGTAAGTTTTTGCATTAGATACACTTACCCGTGATCAAGGATAACAATTAATAAAGCAGAAGAAAATAATTGTTAAAAGCATAAAATAGTACTTTCCTTTTATGTAACAAGCAGAAATATATCATTTTTATTTTTGAAGCGTAAACATGCTCCTTGTTATTTTAGAGGAGTAAAACACGTTTGGGAGGCATGAAATGTACGAAAGCAGAGAGGACTATTATAATGATCAATATATTAGCGAATTCATGAAAATTAACATTCGAATGACGAAATGGAAGACAACGGGAAAAGAAGAGATAAGTCAGGCCCGTCATTTCGAATTTTTATGGGGGAGGGGGGGGGTCGAAGGGTGTACACTCAATGTTAATTTTCCAAAAACCTGTGAATTTGTATAAGAAAACCCTCAATCGGGATCTTGTGAAAGGAACACACACACACAAGTACAAAAAAAAAAAAAACGCATTCTTGCATATAAATATAAATGAAAGAGAAAAAGTAATAATGTTACTTGACAGCTGATTTTCCCAGAGAAAAATTTATGTTTGATGTTTTCAGCAACATTAACCGCCGATGAACTACAAGACATAAAAAAACATATTTATTCATTGTTGTAATTCTTCAAAGACTTAAAATTTTTAAACAGCTGTGAATTCAATTAGCGATTTCGAAGCTGGTAAACAACGCTCAGTGACAAGAGGGGAAAGGAGGGGGGAAGACATTCTTGTTTGCTTTCGGTTTTGTTTCGTAAACACCCTTTTCGAAACAAGACTTTCTGCCAAGTGCAAGCACAACAGAAACTGATGAAGCATTCTCAGCGGGCAATATTTCGGAATTCAGTTTACCAGGAGGCGCGAATCACTGACCCACATATACGAAACCCACGCAAGGCCGCTCCGACCGAGAAGTTGACGTTTCATTCATAGAAAAGAATAATAGTACCTGGTTTCATTCATGAAGTTGACACCTTTCCTTACTACGTGCGCTTCATTCATGTAGTGTCGCCGGCGCCGATTTGTTACTAAATAATAAAACGCGGGGGTTTTTATTACGCGTGCTTTTTCACATGGTTTTCGTTTCCAAGGCACGACATTATCTAACTCGCACGTGGTTGATTCCCAGGTTCTGTAGGCTTTACATATCGTCAGAAATTGCATATCTGTGACGCTACTAATATCTGTGACACAAAGAAGCACGAAATGTATAATCAAGTGCAGAAATTTCTTTTTCAATTACGTGTAATTTAGAAAATGCTCTTTTGATCGGGAAAAGTTGCTTATAAAAGTTAGCTGTCAGTGACAAAAAAGTTAAATTCACTACGATGGTTTTACACTGAAAACTGCAAAAAAAAAAAAAAAAAAAAAAAAAAACTAGACAAAATTGCTGTTTAAAAACTCAAGGTTTTTTTTCCCAAAGCAAGAAGTAAATAAAGTAATAAAAGAAAAAGAATATTTTTACTGGTAGTAGCATAGTATTTTATCTGTGCCCGTCTGTCCGTATTTCAAGCAGGGCCAAGAACATTAAATTTATTTCGATGACATTTGATACAAAATTAGTTAGAATCAAAGATGAGACTGAAGTCTTGGAGTGTTATAAGCGTGCTGTTAATATTTTGATTGTGGTCCTGATTTTGCTCTGTTTTCTGTGATTGTCTAAGCTTGTGCCTTCCTTTTTCTAATCAAACCATACCATAATTTTCAAAATTTCGCTGGCTTTGGTAAATAAATTTTATCTACCAGTTTGAAGGGAATCTTAGCTTCAATGAGAGGGCATTTGCCTTCAGCTCGCTTATTGACAATTGCGGACTGATGAGTCCATAAAAAAGACGAAACTGCAGGCTCAGTGTGGCATAATCGGGCTGTGCTTTGCCCCGGCTTATGGTTCTTAACTTACTGCATATAATTTCATTTACCTTTGAATAAAATGTTTACTTATGATTATTATAATTTAGTATTGTCGCTGAAACAAACATGTGTGTTTTTTCATTGAAATGTCTGATTTCTTATTTTCAATAAAGGTTGTGATAACTGGTATAGTATTATCATTAATCCTAGCATTCAACTTTTCTCTTTGCGAATACTCTAGCTAAAAATCACTTGCGGGGTCGTACATTCCGCCCACTAGTGCTATCGAATAATGAAATGTCATTCTCAATTTAACTAAAAATTGAAGAGCAAAAGCATTATAACTTTTTATGCGAGTACACGAGACCACTACCCATTTTTTTTAGTTCAAATTAGAATACAACTTTACCTGGGTTCATTAATAAGTAGAAGAAGTATTTTTTTAAGGTTGGAACATCTTGTAACAAATTAAAGAACATAGAAAAGTACAAAAGGTTAAATTTTCAAAGCTTGAATGTCGATCAGAGATCATGTAGAGATGCTTTTAGTAATTAAAATCGCTGTCTTATTAAAATTTAACCGACAGTTAAAAAAAAAAGAAAAAAAAAAAGAAAGGAATGTGAAAGGAAGAAATAAAACAAAGTATGCTCTCTTTCTATCTCTCTCTGTTTCCATTCTTCTCTCTTTTCTTTTCGGACGTTTTTTCAATAAAGAGTTAAAATTTGACGTCATTGCTATCTACTTATATTAAAAACTGAGTATCTTTCTAACTATCTTTCTTTCTAACTATCTTTCTTTCTAACTATCTATCTTTCTTTCTATCTATGTCACACTTCTTTCTCCTGAACGCCACTGAACTGAAAGTCGAACCAGGTACCGATAGATAGGTAATTTTTCAGGCTTTATTAGTTTCAATTTATATAATTATATGATTTTAATTAGCGAAGATATCAATTAATAAGTAGTCAAATTTAAAGCGATTAAACCTAATAAATGATTAAATATGAAATCCATTGTTGAAACGTGGTTGCTATGATACAGTGATAACAATGATAATGAGAATTTTGAAAAAAGGCTTAACTAAATCAAACACGAAACTCATAAGCGGGCCCCTTACATAGTATTTTTATCGCTAGCTGTACTTGTAATATTTTGAAACATTCATTTGTTGAAAAGCCATCTACTTATATTAAAAACTGAGTATCTATGTCTGTTTTTTTCCTTTGAGCGAGCTGAACTTACTGAAATTTTCTTCACCATCTTGAAGGCGCGAAGCATCTCAATAATTCGAATGATTTTTTTACATAGGAAAAAAGTAAAGGCGTGAAGCGCCTGTTAGCGAGCCGCCTTGGCGGGGAGTAGTTTCTTGAAATTTTCCTCACTACTTTCAGGCCACGAAGTGCCCGTACAACGCCGGGCCACGTGCGTGGTATGTCTTGAAATCAAATGAACATTAAATTATATCAAATAATATAACTTCAGAATGAGGTAAAAGTTAGAGAAGGGGGACGTTATGCATCAACATGCCACAGGAAGCTAATCTAGCTGCCCTGGCAGCTAGTAAATTGTATTAATAATTGAAGTATTTCAATCATAATTGACACACACTGTTGAAAAATGCAGAAAAAGCCCCCCTCCCCCTTCCCAAAAGACATTACAATCATGTTTGCGTGCTATTACTCTTGTTTTAGTTTTTAAGAATAAAAAAATGCAAAACTAATTATAACTAATGGGACAACCCAGGTAGCTCAAATAACCTTTAAACGTTTTATAAACGTTTTTAAGCGGTTGTTACAATGTTAATAACCATTTTACAACCTTTAAAAAACGAAGTGTGCTACTTGGGAATTTTGCATATTTTGTAATTTTATAGCAGAAAGATATTTACGCAGCTGAGTTACCGTTAAAACCGTATTTCAGTCCTGATCTGCTAACAGTTTCGTTGATATCATCGCGTCACAGAATCAGTGAAACATTTTAAATGCTAAAACTAAAATTGTGATGGTTGAATTAATGCTGAAAAAACAATGAGTAAATATTCAGGTTTTAGTTGACGATAGAAAAACCTACAAAAGATAAAAAATTCTATTCAATTTTGACATGCAATTAATTGGCACTTCTTCTTCAATATTCTTATTTTGACCATAAGATCAATGCATTGAAACATTTTTAAACACTGAACTCGTCTTAACTTTTAACTGCGTCCAAAGAAGCTTCTCAGAAGCATTAAAAAAACGAAGATGCTTATTTTGGATTCAAAATATTACATCTATGTCTCCCCAAAATATGTATATTATTAATATTGTATTAGATAACATTAAGACAGTACGTGGGTTTTTCTTTTAACATTTTGCCAGCTCTTGGTGATGACGATGTCGAGTCCATGACGAGAAAAACATCTGACAGTACCATAAACTAGGAGGACATCCCTGGCAGTCAGTTCGATATTATCTTCATAAAGATGCATTGACGATTTGTCAGAAATGCAGTCTCCTGTTTTTAGTCTAAACGTATGTGTTCCATCAATTTACGCAAAATCTGCGGAACTAGCTTTCACAAATACATTACATAGGCAGTTTACATAGGCAGTTATTAGTTTTATGTATGCAAAATTTTCTTATGAACTTCAAATTGTTAACATATTAATAACCCTTTTTAACATTTCCCCTCAATTAAAAAATGCTATCATATTCTGCAAGATCAATTTAATATGATTCTGGATAAAGGGTCTTTGAAAATACTGCTGTAAACTAGTCATCTAGTAATTAGCAGCAAACATTAATTTTTGAACTTTTTTACTTCATATTTTGTTAAAGAAATATATATTCGCATTTTGATTCTGTAAAATCCAAAGGGTTACTTTAACAGATGGGAGAGCATCTATTGCATTTTCACTAACACGGACACATAATTGGCCAGCAACACACCTTTACAGCTCTCATTTATCCTCCGATATGATTTGCACTAAAAAATTTTATCCTTCACCCAGTATTCCTATCGATGTTTTTCTGGTACATCGAACCACTCCTATGCGAATGATAAAAAATGCGAAAGCATGTCTGTCGACTTCCGGCCCTGCGGCTATGGCCGAGCAATGGCAGAAGGGGCAAAAGCCCCTCCAGGGGCCCAAGAAACTGATATACCACACTGGGGCTGGTCTTATATAGTTCTTTACGTTCCGAGCTTCAAGTAGAGGCGCCCCACGATGTGCTGGGGCTGCGCAGTCGGCGCAGGGGCTTCTGAAATCGCACAGATGTCACGCGTGCCCATCAGAAAGGACTCCACCTCACCCTCTCATTTTTATTTTCTTCTCCTTTTTCCTCTTGACAGCTCGAAACGGGCCTGAGGGGCAACAGACCGTCGTACGAATTTGGGGCGGAGACCGGCTAACCTCTGAACCAAGGAGAAGATTTGCTCGCTGCTCTCGCTTTTAATTTTCACCCCCCCCCCCGGAGTAAATACACTTGTTGCAGCGCCTGCCTCAACCACCCCTCCCTTCTTCTCTTCAGCTTCCCTTCCGTCGAAGCACACGCGCCTGCTTCTTTTAAATCTTGTCACGCAGCACTCTTTCTTTTTCATTCCAAGTTTTAAATCTTACCCCTCGCTTTCTAGCTTCGACTCATTACTTGATTTCGAAAAGCGTTAAGGTGTCTGTCTGATCGCCTTTAGTCGTAAAATTATGTTGTCAAAAAATAGCTTTTGCTAGAAATTAATAGCCTCATATCTAAAAATTAACGTCTTCCCATCTAGAGAAATAAGTGACATAGATAGAATCACACACACATTTATTGCTTCAAAACTTTTAAAATGCATCCAATGCTTTTACTATATAAAATCTGTCTTTGAAGCTTGTTTGATAAAAGTTCTCGAAAAAAAAAAACAAAAATTCTATATACCAAAAAGTCTGAAAATCTGTCACTGAATGTCATTTAAAGGAACCTTAAAACAAGTAAAATTACTAAAATAATGTATCAAAAATACCGAAATTTATTTAATGCGCTTTAAAACTTTAATAAGATTTAAATTTTGTGAAGAAAAACTTACCCAAGTAGCACACTTCGTTTTTTAAAGGTTGTAAACTGGTTGTTAACGTTGTGACAACCGCTTAAAAAGTTTATAAACGTTTAAAGGTTATTTGTGCTACCTGGGTAGTTAGGCTGAAATTTGAGATAATTTTAGCTGTTTTTCAGATTAATTCGAGATGAAGTCAGGGCCGCCGAGAGGTCATGCCATTCTAGTCGGAAATTAGGGGCCCGGCAAGAATCGGAGTAGTGCTTTTTTTTTTTTTTTTAGTTTTTAAGGGGTAGGTTGCCTGACGACCAAATAGACAAGGGATTCGAATTTACCCTGCACGGCATTGAATGAAGCTAATAATAATCTTAAAAAGCAAAAGCTTTCAAGGATGCTAAGCTCTTACAGTAAAGCCGCGTCTAACTGTATCATCATATGGGACCTTGTGTTTTTTCTTCAGTGCCGGTAAAGAAATTAAAAACGGATACTCGTATTCGTGCCTTATAAAAAGGTATAAAGAAAAATTATTCAAAATTCTCCAAATTTTAAACTGTGCAGCAAAATACGCGGATTTTCACAGCATTTTAGTTCGACATAAAAGCGAATATAAATCACTATTTTGAAAGTACAATTTCTGAAAACTATTTCATGTACGTATTTTAATGTTATAAAAACAAGCTCAGTAAAGTTTTTAACTTCTGAAGAAAAACAGCAGTTATAGAGACTTTTTGAGTGAAAATCAAGTATTTTTAAAATAAAATACTTTCTAGTAGGTTATAAAATTGATCTTGATCAAATGAATAGCTAAGAAAAAGAATGAATAAATGAATAAATAATTTAACAATGAACACTAAGTAGATAAATAAATGATCATTATTAGAATAAATAAAAGAGTGAATGAATAAGAAAATAAGCGAGTAAATGAATAAATGAAAGGAGTAGTAAATGAATGAATGTAAATGAATTATTCAATTAATTCATAAGTTTTTTAGTAAATCAATGAACAAGTTAACGAAATTAAGTATTTCACTCTGTTCTTCTTTCCTTTTGCCCCGTGTGTGCATGAAAATTTTTACAAACATTTAAATATACAGGTAGTTATCAAAATAATGGAAACACTTGAGATTCATAAGAAAAATCTACCGTTCATCCCAAATAAGCAATCAATTGTTCTGTAACTTTAGTAATACAAAATATAGACTTCAGCGGACATTTCCACATTGAAATTAAATCACCCATGCATTCGGGGGACGACAAGAAGGGGGGTCGGAAGAAAAACCGCTTTTTGACCATAACTCTTCGAAAATAGCTCGGAATAAGCTGTCAATTTCAGCAATTAATTATCATACTATGTATAATTACTGTACAAATTTTTATGAACGTACTACTTAAACTTCCGAAGATATGAAACATTTTTTAAAAAACGGCAATTTTTTTTTAAGGGTTTTTGCTCATAACACGCAGAGTTTTTGATCAAACCTTAAAAAAACTTCAGGAAAGATGACAAAATACAAAAGAAAGAACATACTAAAACGGTAAATAAAAATATTAAAAATTCAATGAGATATGAACGTTAAAAGGAAATAATTTTTCACAGCGCATGCGCGAGCGACAGAAATGTATAACTACAAAAATATTGTACCCTGATTTATACTGCATCTTATAAAAAAAAGTTTCAGTTGAATATCATGAAAATTGAAAAAGATATCAGCGATCTAGTAAGCTGTATTTCATTCATTCGCAGACAATACATAAGTAGTGAGGGCCTGTCCTCAAAGAGCTATTTTTAAATTAAAGGTGATTGCGTCATCGTTCAAAACCAACGTTTCAGAGGGTGTTCGGATACTTTTGGCCACCTACGTGTAAGGTCTTTTTGGCCGAATAGGCGAAATGTGACTTCTATGCCGAATATAAATTTTAAAACTGTGTACAATTAAACATTGAAAAAAATGCTCGATTATCACCACACTATTTGTGGACAACCCCCCACCATTTATGTATTGTCTACGAATGAATGAATTACAGCTCACTAGATCGCTGATATCTTTTTCAATTTTTACAATATTCAACTGGAACTTTTTCTATAAGATGCAGTACAAACCAGGCTACAATATTTTTGTAGTTATAAATTTCTGTCGTTCGCGCATGCGCCGTGAAAAATTATTTCCTTTTAACGTTCATATCTCATTGAATTTTTAATATTTTTATTTACCGTTTTAGTATGTTCTTTCTCTTGTATTTTGTCATCTTTCCTGAAGTTTTTATAAGGTTTGATCAAAAACTCTGCGTGTTATGAGCAAAAACCCTTCAAAAAAAATTGCCGTTTTTTAAAAAATGTTTCATATCTTCGGAAGTATAAGTAGTACGTTCATAAAAATTTGTACAGTAATTATACATAGTATGCTAATTAATTGCTGAAATTGACAGCTTATTCCGAGCTATTTTCGAAGAGTTATGGTCAAAAAGAGGTTTTTCTTCCGACCCCCCTTCTTGTCGTCCCCCGAATGCATGGGTGATTTAATTTCAATGTGAAAATGTCCGCTGAAGTCTATATTTTGTATTACTAAAGTTACAGAACAATTGATTGCTTATTTGCGATGAACGGTTGATTTTTCTTATGAATCTCAAGTGTTTCCATTATTTTGATCACTACCTGTAAGTTATGCGTGATAGTAACCAAATAAGTATTGCTCTGGTCATCACAGATCTCAATTAATATTTAAAATTTTAGTTACAAAATCTATACTATTTCATTGCAACAAAAATTATTTAAGAAAAATATTACAACGTGTGCATCAAATTTTGAAACTGACTTGCATTATTGTAAATAAATATATTCAGAGATATTTATTTTTTGACTGGAATCAATCATGCATATAAGAACGTAAATATATTGCAAACCAGGTGACACTGCAAACTGTGAAAGTATTTTATCATTTCACTTTGCCTCGTTTTTTCCCTCTACCCCGCAATCCATCTATCTCACCTATATTTATTAAACGAGCCTTTCCAATAAGTAATGCAAATGAACATTTAAAAAAAGTTTAAAATTTGTTTATTTCAGCCTTTACCCTTCTAGCATTTCAGTATGGATTATCCGACAAATACTGAATATTTAAACTAGTTAACAATAAACCTCAGGGCAGAAAAGTCAATTACTGCCGTTTCTCAAATTAACAGCTTTCAGCCGAAACTCAGTTTAAAGGTAATTTCCCAAAGCTTTGTGAATAAGTCGTTTATGCATATTTCATTGCACTTAAACTATCCAATTTAAGGGCAGTCTCACTTTAACAACCTTATTTTATAGTCTCTTTTAAGTCGTTAAAAGAGGAGAAGACTACATTTCCGGAAATGCTGGGAAAATCAATGCTCTTAGAAGTTTCAATGTTAACTTCATAAGAGTCGTTTCATAAACATTTATTTTACCATTAAAACGTTTATTTACTTCAAAAATACAGTAATATTTTTTTGCGATTTAAAAGCATTTGATTTTGTAAATGGAATCATTATAGTGAGGGAAAAAAGAATTGGAAAATTGGGATGATTTCTGTAACAAATTCTTAGTTGGCAAAAAAAAAGCAGCAACTATATTCCGTTCACGGAAAATATAAACCGAAAGTAAACGAATAGGTTACCATTTAAATGTCCTCATTTTTTAAAGAAAATAATTAATTAATAACTTTCGTATTCATTTGGCTGTTAATTAATTTACATTCCTCTGTTAAATAATTCTTTTTCATTCATTCGCCTATTTTCTTATTCATTCATCATTTTATTCACTTATTTTTTTCTCATGTATAATTTAAATTATTACTAAATTCATTTATTTATTAAGGGTTTCATTATCTATTCTTTTACTTTTTTAACCCTTTATTTACCCATTCATTTATTTATCCATTGAACAAAGCCAACAGGATAATTTACGAATTTAAAACAAAAATCACATAGAAGTGTTTTTCAAGAATTATGAAACCCTTTATTCCATACACAATTATCCGATATTTTCATTGCCTTTTCGTGTTATTTTCGTTAAACTGAAAGAATTATTCCTATTGACCAAAACGGAACACTCTTATTTGCAAGCGAAGAAAACCGAATGAAAAAGCAAACACAACCGAATGATAGCCTGTAAATTGGGCTACTTTACGAGGGTATGATCTACAACGTAAAGCCTTCTTTAGGGTGCTTTTGTTTGCATGGTTTTTATTCATTTTGAAAGATGTTATCCATACTTCTAGTGTTCAATATATTTAAAAAGGTTTCTTTTGTTGTAAAACAGAAGTTGAAAACTCTGTACCTCAGAACCAGACTAACGCAAGTCCATTTTCGTCATTTTTCAGTAGAGGGGAAAAACTATGTATTCGACAGTCGTTTTTCCCCTCTACCGAAAAATGACGAAAATGGACTTACGTTAGTCTGATTCTGAGGTACAGAACTTTGTACTATGAAATGTAAAAATAGACAACGTTTAAAAAGTACAAATATATACATTGAAAAGAGTTTGAAACTCAGCAAACAGCTGTTTGCTGAGTTTTAAACTCTTTTTAAATGTATGCATTTGTATTTTTTAAACGTTGTCTATTTTGATACGTTTCTTTTGTTGTTTGAAATTGTTTAGGTATTCAACAAACGGTTATATTGTGTATTTATAGTTGTGCTACATATATCATTACACATAGCCTTTATTGCTTAAAGAGTTTCTCATCGGATGTAAATTTGAGGTTTCCATGAGTACATAGTTTTAATCTATGTGTATTTAGTTCACAATCAGTTAAACAGTTTTATTTTTAATGCTTGTAGTTTTTTCTGTGTAGCTTTAATGACAAAATAGAGTTATCTTCCACAGTGAGAGTTTTTTAAAATGCAGAAAATATTTTTAGTATTTACAAATCATTTAAAATTTTTACACCTTGAAATGAATAAGTTTATTATACAATAATGCAGTTTTAACTTATTTTCCTGCCATAACTTAGTGTACGTGTTGTTATATCTCTGAAATACATTTTACAGAAACACGTCTTTTTTTGTAATTATTTTTCTTATTTATTTTTGTTTATTAAATTCATCAAAAACTTGTGCATTTATTTAGGCATGCATTTTATTTCCTTTCAGAATTTAATCTACATTGTAGTTTCATTTGCATGAAACAATTTGGAATCCTATTATGCATGCTGCTTAGTTATTAAATATTTTAGTTCTACACTCATAGAGTAACTTTAACTGTTGCTTCATCTCCCTTTAAAAATTGAGGTAGATTGGGGAGATACGCCGTATTGGGGAAGATGCCGTATCATGTGTTTCACTCACAAGCATCAACAAAAACACATAGTCAGTCAGAATAAAGGAGCATGCTCATTGAAAGTACACATAAGTTTTCATTTACCGCAGGCTTAAGGGGGGTTTTGATAGTATTTTGTCATTTTTACCGCTCTGATGAGTACTCGAAATCGTAGCCTTTGGCTAACACGTCTTATTTTCATTTGGAGAAGATACTATAGCTTTTCAGAGAAAACAATGATCCTATTCTAAGCATAGACCTACAAAACTACACCGAACTGTCAAAAAAAATGTGATTCGCTCAAATACATTGTATGCAGCAGTTGGCGCAAAAACATCGTGTACGCCATCTTCCCCCTACGGAAATTGCCCTAACAGCATCTTCCCCAGAAAGGGCTTTGTAATCATTAATTTTAGGTGGTAAAAAATTGTTTTTCAAAGCGAAACCCGTTTTTTACCAACTATAAAAGTACATATATTGTGGATAAATTACCTAAAATTACCTATTTAAGAATAAAACCAATGCGCTATTTTATATCAAATAACGTTGAAAACTACAGTGGCGGCGTCTTCCCCCAAGCTACCTTAATCTTTTTTGTTTGAGCACACGGTTTTAACGTATAATTTATACCGTTTTAGTGTACTGTATGAGTTTCTGTAAATTTTCCTCTTTTTGTCACTCTCTCCATTACTATCCGAGATTTATCTCCATTTTGGTTTTTAACAAAACAAAAAGTCGCTCCATACATGACACAAGACCTTTCCACAAACCATTTGTCAAATTCCTCCATTTTTAAGAACATATTTTCTCCTTAACCTCCCAGACTGTGACTGCAGCGGTCAAACATTTTAGGTGCTAAATCCATGTTAACCACTTGATTTACTGCCGGGCTCTAGCCCCGGGCCAGGAAATGCGTCCATTTAACGGCATCGCTAATCTGCCGCACTTTTATGAATGGCATGCGCGGCGCAGAAAAACAACAAAAAATAAAGAACACTCCCAAAGGGTTGGAAAAAAAATAATAAAAAACGAGAGCTGTGTATGAAAGGAGGCTTGGAAGTGAAATATAGTCAAGGAGGCGGGTGGCGTAAGTATAACATGTCCACAAGGTGAATGTTACGCGCTGCGCTGCACGTGCAATTCAATGCACCTGTGACGGACGAAACCAGTCTCAAGAAGAAAAGAGAAAGTAGAAAAACAAACGAAATAGTTTCTTTGAGTTTGA